>JAQZBX010010562.1:0-44138 GCA_029593785.1 Cabassous unicinctus | reverse complement strand
TTTTTTTTTTTTTTTTTTTTGAGAAGTTGTGAGTTAACAAAACAATCATACATACCATATGATATTCCCAAACATCACCCTACAACAACACCTTACTGTGTTGTGACACATTTGTTACAAATGATGAGGGAAGCGGCTGTGGCCCAATTGATTGGGCTCCCGTTTACCATATGGGAGGCCTTGGGTTCAATTCCTGCGGCCTCCTGGTGAAGGCAAGCCAGCCTGCATGGCGCGGTGAGCAAGCTGGTACAACAAGATGATGCAACAAAGGGAGACAAGCAGACACAGAAAAATACACAGCAAATGGACACAATGAGCACAAGCAGTAAGGGGGGGATAAATAAATAAATAAAAATAAATCTTTAAAATTAAAAAACAACAAATGATGAAAGAACATCATCATAATATTACTGCTATCTATAGCCCATAGCTTATATTTGGTGTATTTTTCCCACAAATTATCCTATTATTAATGTCATATCTTAGTATTGTATATTTGTTATAGGTCATGAGAGAATGTTCTCATATTTGCACTGTTAACCATAGTCCATCATTCACCACAGGGTTTGCTGTGTTATATGGTCCCCAGCCTTGTACAGTCCATCCAAAGTGTACACTCAGTGGCTTTCAGTTTCATCAAAAGGTGTGCTGTCATCAGCTCAGTCCATTTCAGAACGTTTTTATTACTACAAAAGGAAAAATCCCATAGCCCCTTATACACCCCCTTTATTGACCCTTAGCATTGATAGAGTACCTTCTTTGACATTGCTGTAAAAATATTACAATATTACTGCTAACTATAGTCTATACATTACATTAGTTGTATTCTTCCATATATCTCCATATTCTTAACACCTTGTAATAAAGGAACATTCTTGCATTTATACTACAAACCACAACCATCATCTGCCACGGAAATCACTATGTTATACAGTCCCTAGATTATCCTCTAGCTTTCTTTCAATTGACATTAACCTCACTGAACTATCCCTTTCAGTCACAATCACATTAATAAATTAGCAGTGCTAGTTATACTCACTATAATGTGTTATCATCAACTCTATCCATTTCCTCACATTTACAATCTTTCTTATTAAGAATTCTACATATATTCAGCATCAGTTCCCTCATCTCAACCCACATTCTACGTCCTAGTAAAATATAGTTTAACCCCATGAGTTTACTCATCATATTTAGTTCACATTAGTGAGACAATACAACATTTATCTTCTTGTGTCTGGCTCATTTCACTCAACATAATGTCTTCAAGGTTCATCCATGTTTTATACATCCCAAGTTCATTTCTTCTTACAGATGAATAGTATTCCATCATAGGTATATACCATATTTTGTTTATCCATTCACTGGTTGATGGACATTAGTGTTGTTTCCATCTTTTAGCAGTTGTATATAATGCCACTGTGAACATTGGTGTGCAAATGTCTGTTCATGTCCTTGATTTCAATTTTTCTGAATATGTTCCTAGTAGCAGGATTGCCATATCATACAGCAGTTCTATATTTAGCTTCCTGGGGAAGGCCAAAGTGTCTTCCACAGAGGCTGTACCATTTTACATTCCCACCAAAAGTGAAGGAGTGTTCCCATTTCTTCACATCCTCTCCAGCACTTGTAGTTTTCTGGCTTTTTAATACTGGCCATTCTGTAAGGTATGAAATAACATCTCATTGTAGTTTTGATCTGTATTACCCTAATAGCTAGTGATGTTGACCATCTTTTCAAGTGCTTTTTGGGCATTTGTATTTCTTCTTTGCAAAAATGTCTGTTCAAGTCTTTTGCCCATTTTTAAATTGGGTTGCTTGTCTTTTTTTTGTTGAATTGTATGATCACTTTATATAATGAGCATCTTTTTATATGTTTATTGGCCATTTATATATATTCTTTGGAGAAATGTCTAGTCAAGGCTTAAGTCCTTTTTTAAATTTGTTTGTCTTTTTCTTAATGAGTTATAGGATTTCTTTATATATTCTGGATATTAAACCCTTATCAGATACTTGGTTTATAAATAGTTTCTCCCATTGTATAAGTTGTATTTTTACTTTCATGATAAAGTTCTTTGATGCCCAAAAAGTTTTAATTTTGATGAGGTCCCATTTATCTATTTTTTCTTTTGTTGCTCATGCATTTGGTGTACAGTCTAAAAAACCATTGCCTAACACAAGATCCTGAAGATGTTTCACTATGGTTTCTTCCAGGAGTTTTATAGTTCTAGTTCTTATATTTTGGACTTTGATCCAATTTGAGTTAATTTTTGTAATGGTGTGAAGGCAGGGGTCCACCTTCATTATTTTGCATATGATATCCAGTTTTCCTAGCACCATTTGTGGAAAACACTATTCTTTCCCCATTGAGTGGACTGGACATGCTTGTCAAAAATCAATTGGTAAAAGGTGGAAGATTTATATGTTCTGAAGAGAAACCACATGTAGCTCAAGAGGTTGAGCACCTGCTTCCCATGTATGAGGTCCTGGTTTCAATCTCTGGTACCTCCATAAAACCAAACAAAACAAAACAAAAGAAAAAACCAGCTCTCATTGGGGAGTGGATGTAGCTCAGTGGTTGAGTGTCTGCTTCTCATGTACAACATCCTGGGCTCAATCTCTGGTACTTCCTAAAAAGAAAAAAATCAATTGGTCATATATGTGAGGGTTTATTTCTGAACTCTCGATTCAATTTCATTGTTTATATGTCTGTCTTTGTGCCAGTACCATGCTGTTTGATTACTGTAGCTTTGTAATAAGTTTTAAAATTGGGACGTGTGAGCCGTCCAGCTTCCTTCCTTTTTCAAGACGGTTTTGGCAATTTACGGCCACTTACCCTTCCATATAAATTTGATGATTGGCTTTTCCATATCTCCAAAGAGGCTGTTAGAAATTGGACTGGGACTGCACTGATTCTATAAATCACTATGGGTAGAATTGACATCTTAACAATATTTAGTCTTCCATTACATGAATATGGAATGTCCTTCTATTTATTTAGGTCCTTGATTTCTTTTAACTATATTTTGTAGTTTTCCATGTACAAGTCCTTTACCTCTTTGTCAAATTTATTCCTAGTTTTTTCATTCTTTTAGTTGCTACTTAAAATGGAATTTTTTCTTGATTTCCTCTTCAGATTGTTCATTACTAGTGTTTGGAAACATGACTGATTTTTGCATGTTGATCTTGTATCACCACATTGTTGGATTTGTTTTCTAGTAATTTTGTTGTAGATTTTTCAGGATTTTCTATATATAGAATCATATCTCATACAAATAGGGAAAGTTTTACTTCTTAATTTCCAAATTAGAATGCCTTTTATATCTTTTTCTTGCTCAATTGTTCTAGCTAGAACTTCCAGTATGATGTTGAGCAACAGTGGTGACAACAGCCATTCCTTGTCTTATTCCTGATCTGAGAGGGGAAATCTTTCAGTCTTTCACATTGGTTTGATGCCAGTTGTGGGTTTTTCGTAAATGGACTGTATCTGGTTGAGGAAGTTTCATTCTATTCCTAGTTTTCTAAGTGTTTTTATCAAGAAGGGATGCTGGATTTTATCAAATGCCTTGTTTGTGTCAATTGAGATGATGGCATGGTTTTAGTCCTTATTCTATCAATGTGGTATATTACATTAATTGATTTTCTTATATTGAACCACCCTTGCATACCTGCGATAATCCCACTTGATCATGGAGTATAATTCTATTAACGTGCTGTTGGATTCTTCTGTTTGTATTTTGTTGAGGCATTTTGCATCTATATTCATAAGAGATATTGGTCTGCAATATTCTTCTTTTATGGTATCTTTGTCTGGCTTTTATATGAGGATGATGTTGGCCTCGTAGAATGAATGAGGAAGAGTTCCCTCCTCTTCAACTTTGATCAGGAATGATGTTAATTATTCTCCCCTGTGAAGCCATCTGGTCTCGGGTTTTTTGTTTTTAGGATGCTTTTGATTACTGATTTAATTTCTTTACTAATTATTGTTCTGTTTATATTTTATCTTTCTTCTTATATCAGTGTAGGTAGTTTCCATGTTTCTAAGAATTTGTCCATTTCATCTGGGTTATCCAATTTGCTGTCATACAGTTGTTCATAGTATCCTCTAATAATCCTTTCTATTTCTGTGAGGTGAGTAGTAATGCCCCCTCTTTTATTCCTGATTTTTGTTATTTGTGTCTTTTTTCTTTGTCAGTATAGCTAAAAGTTTGTTGGTTTTACTGATCTTTCCAAAGAACCAACTTTTGGTTTCATTGATACTCTCTTTTGTTTCTTTTCTTCTGTTTCGTTTATCTCCCCTATAATCTTTATTTCCTTCCTTCTGCTAGCTTTGGTTTAGTTTGTTCTTCTTTTTCTAGATTCTTCAATTGGGAGTTTAGATCTCTAATTTTAGCTCTTTCTTCTTTTTAAATGTAAGCATTTAGAGCTAGAAAATTTCCTCACAGCATTACCTTTGCTGCAACCCATAAGTTTTGGTATGTTGTCTTTTCATTTTCATTTACCTCGTGATATTTCTTAATTTCCCCTGTGATTTTCTCTTTGGCCCATTGTTTGTTAAAAGTTGTTGTTTAATTTCCACATATTTGTGAATTTTCCAGTTCTTCCTCTGTTATTGATTTCTAGCTTCATTCCATTGCAATCAGAGAAGATACATTATACGATTTCAATATTTTTTAACTTACTGAGACTTGTTTTGTGAACTAATATATGATCTATCCTGGATAATGATCCATGTGCACTTGAAAAGAATGTGTATTCTGCAGTTTTGTGGTGAAGTGTTCTATATATGTCTGTTACATCTAGTTGATTTAGAGTATCATTCAGACTTCTATTTCCTTATTGACCTTCTTTCTAGATGTTCTATGCATTATTGAAAGTGGTGTGATATTAAGGTAGAACAATTTCTCCCTTCAAATCTGTTAATATTTGCTTCATATATTTTGGGGCTCTGCCATTAGGTGCATTAATATTTGTAATTGTTTTGTCTTCCTATTGATCCCTTCATCAGTATGGAGTGACCTTCTTTGCCCTTGTAACTGTTTTTTACTTAAAGTCTATTTCATCTGATATTAGTATAACTACTCCAGCTCTCCTTTGGTTACTACTTGTGTGGGTATATTTTTCCCCATCCTTTCACTTTCAACTTACTTATGTCTTTGTATTTAAGGTGAGTCTCTTGTAAATAACATATAGTTGGATCATGCTTTTATATTCATTGTGCCAACCTTTTCATTTTGAGTGGAGAATTTAATCCAATTACACTTAAAGTAATTACTGATAATGCAGAACTTTCTTCTGCCATTTTATTTGGCCTTTGTAAGTCTTACACATTTTTGTCCCTCAATTCTTCTATTAATGCCTATTTTCATATTATTTGATTTTTTATTGTACCATTTTGAGTACCTTCTTATTTCTCTCTGTATATATTTTTCATATATTTTCTTTGTGTTACCATGGGGCTTAAATTTAATGTCATAAATCTTTAATGATCATGTTTGATTTGTACCAATTTAACTTCAAAACAAATACATATACTGCTCCTGTATCCCTCTGTTCCCTGAACTTTCTGTTGTAGTTGTTACAAATTATATCTTTATACACTGTATGTATAAAGCCATAGCTTTATCATTACTTTTTATGCATTTCTATTTTAGAATCTTTAAGAAGAAGTGGAGTTGTACACTAAAAAATACAATAAAATAGAATTAGCATTTATAATTACCCATGTGGTTACTTTTAACAGAGGTCTTTGTTTCTTTATGCCATTTCAATCCACCGTCGTGTTCTTTCCTTTCAGCCTGAAGAACTACCTTTAGCAATGCTTGTAGAGCAGATCTAGTAGTGACAAACTCCCTCAGTTTTTGTTTATCTAGGATTGTCTTAATCTCTCCCTCATTTCTGAAAAACAGTCTCACCAATATTAAAGCCTTTGTTGGCAATTGTTTTCTTTCAGCACTTTAAATATTTTGTCCTACTGCCTTCTTATTTTCCATTGTTTCTGATGAGAAATCATCACTTAATCTTATTGAGACTCCTTTATATATGACATGTTGCTTTTCTCTTGTAGTTTTCAGAACTTTCTCCTTGTTCTTGACATTTGACAGTTTGACAGCTTGTATGTGGACATGGTTCTTTTCAAGTGTATCTTTTTTGGGATTCATTGGTCTTCTTGAATGTGAATATTCATGTATTTTGATATTTGGGAAGTTTCTGCCATTAGTTCTTTGAATATTTCTTCTGCTCCTTTCTCTCTTTCTACTCCTTCTGAGACTCCCATGATGCATATATTTGTATGTTTGATGATGTCCCATAGGTCTCTTAGACTCTGTTCACTTTTTAAAAATTCTTTTTTCTTTCTGCTCCTCAGTCTGAAAAATTTCATTTGTTGAGAATCTCACATTGTTCATTTGTCGTTTTCCTGATATCCTTTAGTTTTTTTCTCCCTGAGCACATTGAGTCTCTTTTTTCAAGTCTTTGGACATACTGGACAAAGTATCTGATCTTTCAACAAAGAAGTATCTGATCTTCTTTGTTGATGTTTTCTGGATTTTTATCTTGTGCCTTTGTATGGGCCATCATTCCTTTTCTTTGTCTTGTTATCTTTTGCTGCACATTGTACATTTTAATATTTTAAAGTGTTAACTCTGGGATTTAGTCCCTGAGCTGTCTGTTATTATGTTTGTACCTAGCTAGTGATATGACAGGGATTTTATTGAGTGCCAAGAGCTAACAAAAACAAACCAATTTAAAAAAACATTTCACAGTCTTTGCAAACTGGCACTGCTTTGGCTGGTGCCCTCCTTCAGAGTTTAGCCCTCCAATCAAGAAGATTACCCTGAGTCAAATGGAAGTGCAAGGTCTTCTCCATCTTTTCTGAGTCTGTATTTTGTCCTGGGCTTGTGTTTGCTTGTGGCATCAGGAATTCCCCCATTTCCAGGAATCCAAATGTCCCTTCTACTCAATATGAAATAGACTTTCTTCCCATCCTGGGTGCTCTATTGTTTGTCTTAAAGCAGATAATCCTTTGGCCCAGGCCACTTTGACTTAATTCATACTTAAATGTTTGTACTGTCTGCAAGCTGCTTCTGCCTGCAGTGCAAATTCTGGGATTTTGGCCAGAGACAAGTGTCCTGGTTCAGTCTTTCATGTTGCCACCCAATAGACTGATAGATTGGTACTAACATACAAACGCCTCAGTATGCACATAGGGGTAACTCAGCTGCCTCTGAAATAGGAACAGGAACCCAAATTAGGAGAACAGGCTGGCTCCACACTGTACCGGGGGGACGGGGTTGCATTGGGAGAGAGGCCAGCAAAAGTGCCAAAAAGTACTGTTTTTTTAAACTGCATTTTCTTGATTTGGTCCTCACTCAATTACTGCAACCTTTTAACTGTTTTCCAGAGTGCTGAGGAAGATGGCTCTATCATTTTATTGTTCAAGATTCTGTGGGGGAACAGCACCCTGGAGCATATTACACTGCCATTTTGGTCGGCCAGAAGCTTATATTAATTTTATGTTTGTGATTTTCTGTTTATTCATAGGATAGCAAATGAAAACAGAGGTTAAAAGCAATGCAGATGAGAAACCATCACCTTTCCTACCCCTTTATAAAGCAGGTTTGTAAGGATTTTGACGCCCCCTAGTGGCCAAGCATACCATTTTCCAATAAAAAGAACCAGGGCTTCCTGAAGAGATGATTGATTTTAGGACTGAGGCAGAAATGTACAAGGTAAGTCCATAGCATCTTATAGTGCCTGAAAATAAAGAAGTACTAAAAAATATAATTCAACCAATATTAATGGGGGTATGCCGAAGGGGCATAGGCCAACTGAAAGAGCTCTTAATGGCTAAAGATGGAACAATTTGAGAAATAAAATAAAAATTAAAAAAGTAATATTGGGGGAAGTGGCTGTGGCTCAAGAAATTGTCTGTCTATTGCTTCACCAGTTCTGCAACAACTTTTGCTGCCAAAATCAGTGGAGAAAGATGTGGACTATAGTTAGTAGTAATGTTTTCATGATGCATTTTCATCATCTGTAACAAATATTCCACAACAATGCAAAGTATTGGTGGTGGGGTGATGTATGGGAGTCCTGTATGGTATGTGTGCATGTTTTGTAAGTTCACAACTTTTACTATACACTTATTGCTAGTGTATGTTCATGTATGCATGATATACTTCAATAAAATTTAAAGGAAGGGGAGCGGGTATAGTTCAGTGGTTGAGTGCCTGCTTCTCATGTACAAGGTCCCGGATTCAATCTCTGGCACTGCCTAAAATAAAATTTAAAAAAAATTTAAAGGGCAAAAAAAAAAAACAGTGAAGAAAGACTTTAAAACTGCTTTTAAAAGTCTTCCTTGAATAAAAAGCAGTGTACTATAGTGGTTAAGCACATAAATTCTAGAGCTGGACTGCCTCATTCCAAACACCACCTCTGCCACTTGCTTTGTCTTTGAGCCTGGGAAAATACCACTTAACTATTCCATATCTCAGTTCCTGGTCTATAAAATGAGAATAATCGTACCCCCTTCATGACATTGTTATGAGGATTAACTGAGCTAATATTTGTAAAGCACTTCGAACAGTGGCTATCACACAATAAGCAGTATATACAAGTTTGTTAAATAAATTAGAACAAATCACAGTAAAAATCATATGTGACAGTTTAAAACTTTTGTGACTCCAAGGAAAGATCATGTTCTTATAGTTGATCCATTCCTGTGGGTGTGGGACCTTTGATTGTATTGAATTCAGTTGGGGGCCTTTGATTGGACTACTTCAATGAGGCGTGACACAGAGTAGGAGTCCTTTATAAACGTGAGAAACATGCAGAGAAACACAGAGAGAAAGAGAGCCACGATTTTGAGCCTGCCATGTGTGGAAGAGGACTCCAGGATCACCGCAGAAAGAGAAACCCCAAGAGGCTGAGAAAGAGGCCAGAGGCTGGAATTAGTGGAGCAGCCCAAACCTAAAGAGACAAGCCCTGGAAGTGATGAGCCATATGCCTGATTACCCACAAGCTGAGCGTGGGGAGAAAGTGACCCTGAAGAAGAAAGCAGAGATGGGCCACCATCTTGCCTTGCCACGTGGCAGGAGTCTAGGATTGCCAGAAGCTAACCTTTGGTGAGACAGAATCTCTGACGATGCCTTGATTTGCACATTTTCACAACTTTGCAACCGTAAGCTTTTACCCTGATAAATTACCTTTATGAAAACCAAACCATTTCTGGTATTTTTCAGCTTTAGCAAACTAAAACATCATGTTTATATTTAGGTTATACTGACTATAGTTTATATTTGCTAACTTGGGAAAATTAACTTCTCTGGGCCCTAGGTTCTTTAATAATAAGGGCAATGTTTCTTAATAGACTTTATTTTTTAGAATAGTTTTAGATTTATAGAAAATAAATGAGAAGATAGTGCAAAGAGTTCCCAGTGTCCTCTATTATTACCATCTTATTTTAGTATGGCACATATGCTACAATTAATGAAATAATACTAATACATTATTATTAACTAAAGTCCATTGTTTATTCACTTTTCCTTAGTTTTTTACCTAATATCCTTTTGCAGTTCTAAGATCCTATTCCGGATACCACATTACATTTAGTTGTAATGTCGCCTCTTTTAGTTTCCTCATTTCTAAAGCAAATATCATGCAATGGGTTGGCTTAAATAATGGGAATTTATTGGCTCGCTCTTTTGAGGCTAGGAGAAGTTCAAACCAAGGCCATCATCAAGCTGATGCTGTCTTCCCAAAGACTGGCATTCTGGGGCTGGCTGCTAACAATCCTTGGTTCTTGGCCCCTCTGTCACATAGCAATGCATATTGCATTGCATATGGCAGCCTATTCTGGCCTCTCCCTTCTCTTCTGGGTTCTATTGACCTTCAGCTTCTTTCTTTCATTTCAGAATTTCATTCTGCTTGTAAAGGACTCCAGTAATAGGAATAAGACCCACCCTGATTAAGTTGGGTCATACTTTTACTGACATAACCTCATCAAAAGGTCCTACCCACAAGAATAGATTAAATTTAAGAACATGTTTTTCTAGGGTACATAATTCCAAACCACATCTCCTTAGGCTCTTCTTGACTATAACAGTTGCTCAGACTTTACTTGTTTTTGATGACCTTGACAGATTTGAGGAGCACTGGGCAAGTATTTTGTAGAATGTCCCTCAAATTGGAATTTGTCTGATGTTTTTCTCATGATTAGACTGGGGTTTAGGGGAGGAAGACCACAGAGGTAAAGTGCCATTTTCATCACATCACATCAAAAGTATGTGCTACATTTAATTGAGAAATGTATTTATTTATTCATTTATGTTTATTTTTTAGTTTTTAATTGTTTATATTTTCAATTATTAAATGTACAAAATAAAATAAAAATTAAAATTAAAAAAATAAAGTATGTACTAGCAACATGACTTATAACCTTGATCACCTGGATGAGGTAGTGTTTTTCTGGTTTCTCTATTGTAAAGTTTCTCTTTTTCCTCAACCTTAGCATACTTTACTTTTTGGTGGTAAGTCACTGTGCACAGTTCACACGTAAGGCGTTGGAGTTAGGCTCCCTCTCCTTGAAGGCATTGTATCTACAAAAATTATTTCTAATTCTTATGAATGGAAGATTTGTCTCTTCTCCCACATTTATTAATTTATTCAATTATTTATATCAGTATGGACTCATGGACATTTATTTTATACTTTGGATTATAATCCAATATTGCTTTTTTTTCTCTATATATGGTTGCATCATCATCTTTTTGGCGCATCAGCTTTGCTGGAGCATGCGCCTCTCTGTGCTGCGCAGGTCTGGGATGTCTTTTTTCTTTTTTCTTTTTTTTCTTTTTTTACCAGGAGGTCCCGGGGATCGAACCTGGGTCCTCGATGTGGTAAACAGGGGCTCAATTGCTTGAGTCACAGCCACTTCTCCCAATATTACTTTTTAATTTTTATTTTATTTCTCAAATTGTTCCACCTTTAGCCATTAAGAGCTCTTCCAGTTGGCCTTTGCCCCTTCAGCATATCCCCATTAATATTAGTTGATTTTTTTTTTAATACTTCTTTATTTTCAGGCACTATAAGATGCTATAGACTTACCTTGTACACATCTGCCCCAGTCCTAAAATCAGTCATCTCTCCAGGAAGTCCTGGTTCTTTTTATTGGAGAATGGTATTAGAAACCAAGATCTTGGTAACTAGATGTGCTCATTGCTAATGGGTTTCTTTTAGGCCTTTTCAGCTAACAGAACAAAGAAATATATGTATGTATAATAACCCATGTATGTGTACATATTTATAAATATTTCTATATGTATATATAAATTAAGTTAGACATCAGTTCAAATAGATGTCTCCAACTCTAATCCATTACCACATGGATCATCCTAATTTCCTTCCTTTGCTTATCTGTAAATTCCCACTCCAACTATGATTAATCTGGCTCCCACCATCTGTTTACTTAATTATTCAATTCCAGTATACACATATAGCAGTATCAAAATTGCTAACCCATGCTGGTCAGGAAAACAACTTTATCAACTGAAGTACAATGCTTTTGTACAATTCCTTCTGGCTTTAGTCTTTTTTTTTTTTTTTTCTTTAATTGAGGTTCCAGGGCTGGGGATTAAACCTGGGACCTTGTATGTGGGAAGCTGGCACTCAACTACTGAGCCACGTTGGCTCCCCTGAGTTGGTTTTTTCATTTGTTTCCTTGTTGTTTGTTTTGTTTTGTTTTTAGAAGTCACCAGACAGAGACCAAACTCAGGACCTCCCATGCGGGAAGCAGGGGCTCAACCACTTAAGCCACATCTGCTCCCTCTGCCTTTAGTCTTACAGACTCCAGTCATTTCCAAAGTTACTTAGGTCAGCACCTTTTCTCCCTACCCCCTTCAGTGAAGTTGTTTCATACATTCCTTCCTGTGCTCCTCCAACCTCCTATATAATTATATTTTAAAACACACACATTAAGGTTCATTTGTTGTGCTGTAAAGTTCTATGGGTTTTGACAAATGCATCATGTCATGTGTCCACCATTACAGGATCATACAGAATAGTTTCACCTCCCTAAAAATCCCCTGTGTTTCACCTCTTCATCCCTCTTCCCCTCACCCCAAACCCTGGCAACCACTGATGTTTTTACTGCCTCTATAATTTTTGCCTTTTCCAGAATGTCATATAATTGGAATCACACAGTGTGTAGCATTTCAAACTTGATTCTTCAACTAAGTAACATGCATTGAAGTTCCTCCATGTATTTTCATGGCTTCATTATGTCTTTCTTTTTTTAGTCCTGAATAATATTCCGTTGTATGGATATACCACAGTTAATGTTTCAGGTAATGTTTTTTGTCTTTGTTTTTGGTTAGACCAGTAAAACGAATTTATGGGAAATGGGGGAAAAGAACAGAGCTTTCTGAGAAATGGGGAGAAAGACGGAAATATGCACTGAGATTTGATGCAGGCTCCTCTAGGCAGAGAGAGTGGGCTTTGGCTTGTGTGGTCACCTTCTAAGCTATTAATTATTCTTCCCCCTTGCTAATGCTAAGGGGAGGGGCCCCAGCTGTTATTGGTTACCCCACCAATGGTGGTCAGGCAATGTTTTAATAATTAAAAATACAAAGATAAAGAAGAAATCATCCTTAACCTTTGAAGAATTCACAGTCATTGGAGCTGGCACCAAATAAATAAATTCCAGCATGTAAGAGATATAAGCAAAATGTTGTGGGTACCCAGAGGAGAGAATGGATAACTAGGTAGAAATATGATAAGGTACAGATTCAAAGAAAAGCTGACATTTATTCTGGACCTTGAAGAAAAAGTACATATTTGGGGGTTGGGTGGTGTAGCAGTTTGGTAGTTTGATATAGTTATGAATTCCAAAATAGATATTGGATTATGCTTGTAAACTGGTCTATTAATCTGGGCATGATTAAGTTATGATTAGGATGTTGACTGGGCCATGTCAGTAGGGCGTTGAGCCCCACCCCTTGGTGGGTGGGGAATCAAATATAAAAGGCATGGCAAAGGTCAGAGTTGTAGCAGTTTTGATGTTGGAGTTCTGGTGAGGAAGGAGAGAAGGCCCGGGGATAGAGATGAGCCATTCGCCTGAGAGTTCACAGCTGGCCTTGTGGAGAGAGGCAAAGCCTAGAGAGCCTCATAGTCTACAGTTGACCTTGTGGAGGAAACAGAGGAGCTAAGCCTGGAGAGAAATGCAGCCCCAGGAAGAGAGGAACCCAAGAAGCCTGAACCCAAAAGTTGGCAGCTGCCTTGCTCCAACACATAGCAACTGACATTGGTGAGGGATGAAACTTATGCTTTATGGCCCAGTAACTATAAGATTGTACCCCAAATAAATACCCTTTATAAAAACCAACTGATTTCTGGTATTTTGCATCAGCACCCCTTTGGCTGACTAATACAGGTGGGAAGGGAGAAAGAAAATGACAGGAAAATAAACCTTCTGTGATGGTTTGATGCTGGATGGACCCCAGAAAATCATGTCCTTAGAGCTAATCCATTCCTGTGGGTATGAACCTATTGCAGGTGGGATCTTTTGATTAGATCACTTCCGTGTAGAGCCTTTTGATAGATTACTTCAGTACGGCATGGCTCAGGTTGGGTCTTAATCCTCTTTCTGGGGTCCTTTATAAATGAGATGAATATGGATAGAGACACAGAGTAAGAGCCGCAGAGATAGAGAGGAACCCCCAGAAGCTGAAAGAGAAAGTTCTGGAAGTCAGAAGATGAACTCAACAGGGCTTGGGAGCACACAGAGAAACCCACAGAAGCTGAGAGAGGAAGCCATGGAAATGAGACCCAGAGGTAAAGGGAGATGGCACCATGTGCCTTCTCATTTGACAGAGGAGTCCAGGCTTTCGCAGCCAGTGTTTGGGGAGAGTGTGCCGCCTGATGCCTTGATTTGGACATTTTTCTTAATCTCAGAATTGTAAACTTATAAGTTAATAAATCTCCATTTTAAAAGCCAACCTATTTCTGGTATATTGCTTTTGGCAGCTTGCAAACTAAAACACATACCAACAAACTATTGCAAGAAGGTGAGAGAGACTAACTACCCCAGGTCCCAGATAACAAGTCCATTTTTCTAATCTGCATACATGACCTCAAAGTTGACCCAGAAAAACGGCCCAGAAAAAGTTGTATTTGTAGGCCAGGAAGAAGGGGCTTTGTGAAGCCCCATCACTCTCATAATAACTATAATAATAGTTCTCACTCATTGAGCACCTACTATTATGTGTCAGGCACAGTGCTGGGCACTTTACATGTATTTTTCCTTCACAGAACTGGCCTTGTGCATGTGTAACACGCAAATATGCAAAGATATGGAAAGATCCCATCATTCTTCCTGATGGAAGCTGAGACTGCTGGTGGTGATTGCCATTCAAGTGTTATGGAAGTGACTGAAAAGACACTGTCTTATAAAGTGTGCCCTTTGGTCTCTGATTGCAGCTGCCACGGTCAGCCCCTCCTCACTGCAGGTCCTCTCTCCAGGACCTGGAACTTTAAAAAAGCTATTGCATCACCAATTGCAACATTCCATGGGGATGGACTCCTCCTCTATCATATCCAAGGATTGAACTTTGAGATTGCTTTATTTCCTTCTCTACCTCTAAGACACTACATATAACTAAAGAATTCCAGAAATGAGTCATGATAGTAACTGGAATCAAAATTGGAGGACATGGAACTTCTCTCTTAAGTACCAAAGAGAGGTGAACTTTCTTTTAATTCTGCCACATGCAAGTTTCCTCAAGAAAGTAAAAGCAAATCTGTTGATCTTCATTTAAACTGCCTGCTTCCTACTCTGAGAGTTTAAAACTGAACTTTTCTCCCTAATGCTGGCTCTATAAATGTGGCAAGCCATGGGATCAGGCCAACACTCCACAGAGGCCATCAGAACAGCATAATAACAGAATAGAGTTCTCTAGGGGAAGAGCTATAAAAATTTGGCAACTGGAAGAGTAAGAGCTGCCTCAGTTCCAACTCCTTTGGACTTTTGGCACTGGAAAATGACATGTCAATTTGTACCATAAAAGTAAATTGCCAGTTTGGGATAATCTTTGAAGAAGTCTTGACAATCCTATTGATACTATAGATCTTTTTTTATATTCAACCAATACATTTCACCAGGGAATGTGACATATGTCATAGCTAAAAATAAAGACACAGTCAATTTGACACCCACTACTAGATGATAAAAATGGAACTTACCAAGTGACTCATAATTATTATTCCCAACATTTTAAAGTGTTGGTAACTGAGTTTCCTGCATTCACTTCCTAAGATGCAAACTCTTCTGAAAATTAAGCTCAAATTTGTTGTAGAACAAAATCTCAGGATATGAGGAATTATAGTCAGACTTGCACAAATATAAACAGGTGTCCTTATCCTCATTTGGCTAGTTAGTATTTAGCTTATGGTCCTTATAATTTCATTATTATTGTAATCATATCTTTCTCATTAGGCAAAAAGTTATTTTGGTTAACTAGAGGCAGTTGTGTATATAACCAATTCTGCTACTAGACTGAAATATCCTGAGGGTCGGCATTGTGTCTCATTTCAAATGTTTCCCCATTCCCACCCCGTTTTTAAATGGATCACATGGTCACTCAGAATAAATACGTTTCCTCAACCTGCCTTACAGGTAGATGTGGCTGGGTAACTAAATTCAGACAAATGAGATGTAAGCGTAAGTGTTATATAGCAGTATCCAGGAAACTTCCTGAATTTATCTTTCTTCTCCTTCCCGTTGGCTGGACTTTGACTCTGATAGCTGGAGCTGAGCAGCTATCTTGGACCATGAGTGATTTTGGAAGAGAGGCCAGGCCTGGTAAAGCAACTTCATGGAGACAAATCACCACACCAGAGTTGGGCTTTTTGAATGACGTTATTTTTGTTGGCCCAAAGGTTGATGGGCAGAAACGGAACAACAGTGAGATCATTTCAAGGTCAGAAGGAAATGACATCAAGGAGCTCAAACAACCAGGACACCAGCAGTTTTCAGGCAAATAAGGCAGAAACAGAGTCAAAGCTAAGGCTCAAAGAAAGAAGACACATCTCAGTCTGGGGAGCCTGGAGATGAGAGGAAGTTGAAAATATCCATCGCTGGCTCAGAGGAAAATGAACAAATAGCTCGGGGTATAGGCCAGTAGTTCTCAACTGGGGGTGATTTTGCCCCTCAGCAGATATTTGGCAATGTTAGGACACAATTTTGGTTATCACAACTGGTTGGGGGAAGGGGTGGTGCTATGGGCATCTAATGAGTAGAGGTTTCAGGGAGGCTGCTAAAAATCCTACCATGCATAGAAGAGTCCCCACAACAAAGAATTTTCTGACAAAATGTCAATAGTGCTGAGATAGAGAAAACCTGGTCTGGCTGACTACACAGATGGGTCCCCAAACTCTAGCTACTCTTGGAGTTCAGGCCAGAGGTAAAATGGCTCATTTAGCTAGCCTGGATAACAGCTTGGAAAGACACAATCCAGGTTTTCATGTTCGGCATCATTGAGCAGACTTGGTGACAAAGCTGGTACCTGCAAATTACTCTCTGAATATTAAATAGCTATACCTTAAAGTTCCTCTCACATTACAAAGATAATTGTGTCCTACACAAGGCCAACAGAGCCTGTGACATGCTCACAATCAGTGAAGGAGAGCTTGGGATATAAAGCAAGTATGCAATGGGGTCTTAAAGTCTCAGATGGAGAAGCTGTCTCCCGTTCCTAATGTGCAGAGGGCAGTGGAATTGACAAGCAGCCTTCCCTTTTGATGCGTGTCATCTGAGTCCCAAATGAGAAACATCCCTGCATTCCAGATCCATGCCAGAATGACTGAGAGAGCAGATCTATTCTTGATTCTGCAGATGACTTTCTGTTGAACTGAAGTAACCTTCTGTCTTTTCCAGGTGCCAGTTTTCCCGAGCGTGTGAAAATCAAAATTATCATTAGCTGGAGGGGAGACCCGAGGGAAAGAGAGAGAGGAAGAGCAAGTTAATTGAGCTGCTCTGGCTGCCAGGCCTGTGTGCATAAATCAGAACAGCCCTAGGCTCTAGGATGAGAGTACCACGGAAGTAAAATACTATTTATATTCCTACATCAATGTTAATATTCCATATTAATTGGATCATAATGAATACTTGTTTTTCAAAATAAAAATTTCTCAAGTACATTAAATATTAGTTGAATGATTGTTATACACAAATTATTATGCTTAGTGTTATGTGGTTCCTGCCCTCAAAAGGCTTTTATTCCAGTGGGAAAGCAGGGATTCAAACAAATAAATTACAATACAAGGTAGAGAGTCTTAATGCCATTAAGGAGACACAAACAAAATGCTATGGGATTTCAGAGAATGGTGTGATCAATTTTGTTGAAAGAGATAAGTTCATTCATTCATTATTTTGTTTAATGATACTTACTCTCTGCTATATGTCAGGCAGTCTGCTAAATGATGGAGATTCAGAACTGAATGAGACCAAAGAACCCTGCGTTGAGTGGGGGAGAAGAGGGACATATATTTAGAGGTACCTTTGGGGAGCAATTTGAAAGTTATGCAGAGTCCTTTCAAAGGGTAGATGTGGGGGTGGGGAGAGTATGTGGGCTATTTCAGCAAAGGAAAAGCCTAAGGGAAAGCTCAGACACCAAGCCAGATTGCATCTCATCAGGAATCTTTTCAGACCAAGAGGCAGCGTCAGGGTGGTATTCCCCCACCACTATCCAAATCCCAATCCCCTTCCAAACTCACACCCATTAGACATTCATTTAGGAGTGGCTTCTCCCTTATTCTGCTCTGTAATGTAAATCCTCCATGGGGAGTTTTTTGGTTTTGTTTTGTTTTGTTTTGTTTTGTTAATTCTAATACATTGCAGTATTTCTCCCATTGCCTGTATATACATTGCTTCTGATTGGAAGCCATTATTAAAAATGATGCAATGTATTATGTGTTCAAAGAGCATAATGTATACAACCTACTCTCAAATGTTCAGAAAATAGATGATAGATGGATAGAGATAGAGATAGAGATTATGTGGATAGATAGAATGATATGGCGAATGTGGCAAAATGTTAGAATTGGTGGATCTAGGTATCTGGGAGAGATGTGTTGGAGTTCTTTGTAGGTATTATTTTTGCAACTGTCTCATTTAAAAATTAAAAGTTTAAAGCAGAAAAATGATACCATGAACATCTTTATGTATTTATATGAATATTTCTATGGCATAAAGTCCATTAAGGGGTAATGATAAACCAATTTTAAGGATGGGTCACCAATTGTAGGGATGTCAGATTCCTAGGGTATATGAGAGAGCACTCAGAGAAAAAAGGCAGAAAGAGAAGATGGAAGACTGTGAAGACAAACTTTACCTGCCTCATAACTTTGCCTTATGGCAGCTCTGCCTCTCACCTAAAAACTGGAGTTTGGCAGGTAGGACTGTATCCCTTCCAGATTTCTGCTTTAACAAGACACATCTCTGACAGGGTGTGCTGAGCATGGCACTAGCACTTTGCAACAGACCAGTGGAAGCAGAACCAAAATTTAAAGCTAAATCAATGGGAGAAAATCTTTTTAACTATTAACTTTTTCCAGTGATTGAAAAAGATGGCCCGTGTTTGATTTTAGCTCTTGAAGATTCGTGCTTTGAGAGCCCTAGGTCTGAGCCTCTGTGGAGTCCAGAATGTCAGGTTGCAACTCTTGTTCCCGCCTGCTAATGGGTGTGGTGAGGGTGTCAGCACAGAAAAAAAAAGGAGCATAAGTGAGTCACCCCTCCTCAAAAATACCACCCCCAAATCTCACCAGGAAATTCAGCCAACAGTTCAATTTTTTAAAAATTGAGATATAATTCACATATCATAAAATTCACCCTTTAAAATGTGTAATTCAGTGATTTTCAGAATATTCAAAGGGTTGTGCAACCATTACCACTATCTAATTCCATAACATTTTAAATATATATTTTTTTATTAGAGAAGTTGCAAACTTGCAGAACAATCATGCATAACATGCAAAACTCCCATATATCACCCCTCCACCAACAACTTGCATTGTTGTGGAACATTTGTTACAGATTATGAAAGAACATCATCAAAATATTACTACTAACTATGGTCTATAGCTTACATAGGTATATTTTTTCCATACACCCCCCCACCCCATTATTAACACCTTGTATTAGTATTGTACATTTGTTATAGTTCATGAGAGAACATTCTCATATTTGTACTGTTAGCCACAGTCCATCATACACCACATGGTTCACTGTGATATTCAGTCCCATGCCTTGTACAATCCACCCAAAGTGTATACCCAGTGGCTCTCAGTTTCATCACAGAGTTGTGCAGTCATCACCTCAGTAAATTCTTGAACGTTTTCCTTAGCCCAAAAGAAAAAATCCCATACCCTCTGTTATTGACCCTTAGCATTAATATAGTATCTTCTCTGACGATGATGCAAAACTATTACAATATTGCTGTTAACTATAGTCCATAACTTACATTAATTGAATTTTCCCATGCATCACCATATACTTACCACCTTGTAATAATGACGTACTCTTGTTCTAGTTCATAAAAGAACATTCTTGTATTTGTACTATTAACCTCACCACTAGGGTCACTATGTTATACAGTCCCTAGATTATTCTCTAGCTTTCTTTCAATTGACTTTTATGTCTCTAGACTTTCCCTCTTTGAACCAAAAATCTATTTATAAACCATCAGTGTTAGGTATACTCACTATAATGTGTTACCATCAACTCTATCCATTCCCACACTTTTACAGGCAAGCTAATTAAAAATTATACATACATTAAGCATCAGCCCTCACCCTATCTCCTAACAGCCTATACTCTCTATTTAACTCCATGTGTTTATTCTTCATGTTTAGTTCATATTAGTGGGACCATACAATATTTGTCCTTTTGTGTCTGGCTTATTTCACTCAGCAAAATGTCCTCAAGGCTCATCCATGTTGTCATGTACATTCCAAGTTCATTTCTTTTTACAGCTGAATAGTATTCTATTGTGGATATATACCACATTTTGTTTATCCATTCATCAGTTGATGGACATTTGGGTTGTTTCCATCTTTTGGCAATTTAAAGAATGTCTCTATGAACATCAGTATGCAAATGTCTGTTCACATCACTGTTTTCAGTTCTTCTGGACATATTCTTAGTAGAGGGATTGCCGGTTCATACGGCAGTTCTATATTTAGCTTCCTGAGGAATTGCCAATCTGTCTTCTACAGAGACTGCACCATTTTACAATCCTACCAACATTGAAGGAATGTTCCTATTTCTCCACATCCTTTCCAGCACTTGTAGTTTTCTGTTTTTTAAATAATGGCCATTCTATGAGGTGTGAGATGATAATGATATCTCATTTTAGTTTTGGTTTGCATTTCCCTAAGAGCTAGTGATATTGAACTTTTTTCATGTGTTTCTTCACCATTTGTATTTTCTCTTTGGAAAAAATGTCTATTTAAGTCTTTTGCCCATTTTTAAATTGGATTGCTTGCCCTTTTATTGTTGTTATATGATCTCTTTATATAACATGGAAATCAAACCCTTACTGGATATGTGGTTTCCAAATATTTTCTCCAATTGGGTAGGCTGTCTTTTCACTTTCTTGACAAAGTCCTTTAAAGCACAAAAGTGTTTAAGTTTGGGGAGGTCCCATTTATCAATTTTTTCTTTCGTTTCTCGTGCTTTGGGTGTAAGGTTTAAGAAACCATCACCTACACCAGGTCTTGAAGATGTTTCCCTTCCTTTTCTTCTAGAAGAAGTTTTATGGTTCTAGCTTTTATATTTAGATTTTTAATCCATTTTGAGTCAATTGTTGTATAAGTGTGAGATAGGGGTCCTCTTTCTTTCTTTTGGATTTGGATATACAGTTCTCCCAGCAACATTTTTAGAAAAGACTCTTCTGGCCCAGCTGGGTGGTCTTAACAGCCTTGTCAATAATCACTTGACCAAAGGGTGAAAAGGCAGCCAGCTCAATGGGGAAAAATACTTGGAAATCACATATCTGATAAGCGTTTAATATCCAGGATACATAAAAAGATGTTACAACTCAACAATAAAAAGACTAACGACCCAATTAAAAAATGGGCAAAAGACTTGAATAGACATTTCTCCAAAGAAGAAATACAAATGGCAAAAAAAACATAAAGAAATGCTCAACATCACTCATGATTAGGGAAATGCAGATCAAAACTACAATGAGATAGCATTTCATACCTATCAGAATGGCCAGTATTAAAAAAACAGAGAGCTACAAGTGTTGGAAAGGATGTGGAGAGATAGGAACACTTCTTCACTGTTGGTGGGAATGCGGAATGGTACAGCCACTGAGGAGGACTATTTGGCAGTTCCTAAAGAAGTTGAATATAGACTTGCCATGTGACCCGGCAATACCACTACTGGGTATATACCCAGAAGAGCTGAGAGCAGTGACACGAACAGACATCTGCACACCGGTGTTTATAGCAACATTATTCACCATTGCCAAAAGTTGGAAACAACCCAAGTGTCCATCAACAGACAAATGGATAAACAAACTGTGGTCTGTTCACACGATGGAATATTATGCAGCTGTAAGAAGAAATGAAGTCGTAAAGCATATGACAACATGGATGAACCTGGAGGACATAATGTTGAGCGAAGCAAGCCAGACACAAAAGGACAAATACTGTATGAATGCATTACTATGAACCAAATATATCGTGTAACACATTGTTTGATTCAAAAAAAATTTTATGTGTATCCAGTACATTTAATTGAGAAATGTATATATTTATTCATCTGTGTTTACTTTTTAGTTTTTAATTGTTTATATTTTCAATTATTAAATGTACAAAAAATAAAATAAAATAAAATGCATTTCTACCTTAAAAAAAAAAATCACTTGACAATAGATGTGAGGGTCTGTTTCTGAATCAATTCAGTTCCATTGGTCTATGTGTCTATCTTTATGCAGTGCCATGCTGTTATTACCACTGTAGCTAAGTTATATGATTTGAAGTCCAGAAGTAAGTGTCCTCCAACTTCATTCTTCCTTTTTAAGATGTTTCTGACTATTCAGGACCCTTTACCCTTCCAATTACATTTGATAATTGTGTTTTCCATTTCTTTAAAAAAAGGCTGGGGGAATTTTTATCAGGATTGCATTGAACCTGTAAATAAATTTGGGTAAAATTGACATCTTAACGTTATTTAGCCTTCCAACCCATGAACATGGAATGTTCTTCCATTTATTTAGGTCTTCTTTGATTTCTTTTAGCAATGCATTGTAGTTTTCTGAATACAGGCCCTTTACGTCCTTGGTTAAGTTTGTTCCTAAATATTTGATTCTTTTAGTTACTATTGTAAATGGAATTTTTTCCCTGACTTTCTCCTCATATTGTTCATTACTAGTGTATAGAAGCACTACTTAATCTTGTATCCTGCCACTCTGCTGAACTTGTTTATTAGCTCTAGTAGCTTTGTTGTAGATTTTGGGGGACTTTCTAGGTATAGGATCATATCATCTGTGAACAGGAACAGTTTTACTTCTTCCTTTCCAATTTGGATGCCTTTTATTTCCTTTTCTTGCCTGATTGCTCTAGCTAGAACCTCTAACACTATATTGAACAACAGTGGTGACAGTGGGCATCTTGTCTTGTTCCCGATCTCAACGGGAACGCTTTCAATCTTTCACCATTGAGTACAATGTTAGCTGTGGATTTTTCATATATGCCCTTTATTATGTTGAGAAAGTTTCCCTCAATTCCTATGTTTTGGGGCTGTTTTTATCAAGAAAGGATGCTGTGCTTTGTCAAATGCCTTTCCTGTGTCAATTGAGATAATCATGTGATTTTCTTTTTTGATTTATTAATGTTATGTATTACACTGATTGATTTTTTTGTGTTGAACCACCCCTGCATGCCTGGTATAAAACCTACCTGAATATAATTAATAATTCTTCTAATTTGTTCTTGGATTGGATTAGTGAGCATTTTGTTGAGAATTTTTGCACCTATATTCATTAGGGAAAATGGTCTGTAATTTTCTTTTTTTATATTTTTATCTGGCTTTGGTATTAGGGTGATGCTGGCTTCATAGAATGAGTTTAGTTGCATTCCCTCCTGTTCAATTTTTCAGAAGATTTTGAGTAAGCTTGGTGTAGTCAGGGTTCTCTCGGGAAACAGAATCAATAGGAGATATCTGTCAATAATATGAGATTTTATAAGAGTCTCTCACGCGACCATGGGGATGCACAAATCCAGGTTCCGCAGGCAGTCTGCAAACCAGGGGCTCCAATGAAAGTCCAATGAAAGGTCCTTGATGAATTTCTGGGAGAAGCTGGCTGTCCAAAGATGAGCTGAGAAATTCTCTCTGAATGTTGAAATCACTTCCCCTTTTAAGGCATTCAACTGATTGGAAAAAGTGTCACCCATTGATGATGCAATCTCCCTGATGCAGATGTAATCAGCCATCCGCACAGAAAACTCATTGGTGATCGAAGTCCATAAATGCTCTTGTATTACAATTAGCCCAGTGCTTGCTGGACGAAACACCTGGAAACAATTACCTGGCTGAGTTGACACATTAGCCTAACCATCACAATTGGTATTAAATCTTCTTTAATGCTTGGTAGAGTTCACTTGTGAAGCCATCTGTTCTAGGGCTTTTCATTTTGTGGAAGTTTTTGATGACTGTTTCAATTTACTTGTGATTGGTTTGTTAAAGTCTTCTGTTTCTTCTAGGGTCAATGCAGGTTATTCGTGTTTCTAGGAATTTGTTCATTTCATCTATGTTGTCTAGTTTGTTGGTATACAGTTGTTTGTAGTATCCTTTTCTCATCTCCCTTATTTCTGTGGGGTCAGTAGTAATGTCCCCACTTTCATTTCTGATTTTACTTATTTGCACCTTCTTTTTTCTTTTGTCAGTCTACCTAAGGGTTTGTCAATTTTACTGATTTTTCTCAAAGTACCAACTTTTGGTTTTGTTAAAATTTTTTGTTGTTGTTCTCAATTTCATTTATTTCTGCTCTGATCTTTGTTATTTTGTAACTTCTGTTTGCTTTGGGAATAGTTTGCTTTTCTTTTCTTGTTCCTCCAGCTGTGTAGTTAGGTCATTGATTTTAGTTCTCTCTTTTTTCAAAAATATTTCTATTAGAGAAATTGTGAACTTACAAAACAATCAAGCAAATGTGCAGAATTCTCATTTAACACCTCTCCATCAACACAATGCATTGTTGTGGAACATTTGTCTCTGTGAATTTCCATATTTAGGTCTTTCATATAAATGAATTCATGCAGTGTGTGGTCTTCTGACTGGTTCTTTCATTTAGCATAATGTTTTCAAGGCTCATCCATGTTGTCACATGTATCAGTGCTCATTCTTTTTCATGGCCAAATAATATTCCATTGCAAGTGTATACCACATTTTGCTTATCTATTTAACAGTTGGTGAATATTTGGCTTTTTTTCCACATTTTATCTACTATGAATAATGCTGCTGTGAACATTT
This sequence comes from Cabassous unicinctus, assembly GCA_029593785.1. Taxonomy (NCBI): domain Eukaryota; kingdom Metazoa; phylum Chordata; class Mammalia; order Cingulata; family Chlamyphoridae; genus Cabassous; species Cabassous unicinctus. The sequence goes on along the minus strand of JAQZBX010010562.1, from coordinate 19,607 downwards.
TGTGTACTAGCTTTTGTGTGGTCATATATTTTCAGTTCTCCTGGTCATATACTTAGGAGTAGAACTGCTGGGTCATAAAATGGTTCAATCTTAAGGCCAAGGCTCCAGGGAAGCTTTTGAATTGTCCACATCTCAGTATGAACTGCTTCAGGTAGCCAATCAGATTACTTTCTCCTATCATCTTGGAGAGAAATTTTATTTAGAAAGCGTGGGAAGTTAGTAGTATATTTTAGAACTTGGGAGTAAGGTGGAGGAAGGCATTTGTATTAGGACTCTTATCACAACAGAAACTGACCACATCTAGATTAGGCAAAGGGGGAATTTATAAGCAGTCTCTCATAATTGCAGAAGGAATATAACTGGGACTCAAGGTTGTCTGGAACCAAGGAAGCCAACACCACTAACTCTCTTTCTCATCCCACTACTTCTCTCAGCATGAGGCATCATTCCCTCAGCATAGCTTCCTCTGCAACAGGGAGCAAGGCTGTCAGCAGCTTCCCTGACTCAGCTTTCACAGCTTTGCTGCTAGACAGAAAATGATTTTTTTCTAAACTCCAAATCAAAAACTCCTGCAGATGGGTACTAATTAACTTGACTTGTTATTTGGCATAATCTTGACCAGGCTATGAAATACTCTGTAGCCAAAGCATGAAATACTCATTTTGATCATGTTCGTACTCAGAGATCCATCAAATGTGACCAAAGGGCTGGATTTGTAATAATTTGGCACCTTCTTTTTAACCAAATGGTGGCAGTGAGAAGGAGAACATGACCTTGAAGAAGGGAGGAGGGGTGCTAGCCCAACACATCCTAGATGTCCACCAAACAGCACAGGTGGGGTGTCACAGCCTTGACTGGCATGAGACCACTGGGGCCTGGGAACAGCAGAAAGTTCAGAGAAAGGCCTAAGCTTAGCAAAGACAAATTCCAAATACTTGCAAAAATTTTCAAGGTCCTGGAAATCATAACAGTGCTACATGGTCCCCCAAGTCCCCTCTGGCTTATATGTCTTATAATCTAACATGTATTTATGGAACTCTATTCCTTTGAGGCCTGTTACCTTCTGCTATTCAGTTAGTTGGGGAAGGAAATATACCTATTCTGTCCATTAGCATTTCTTCTCTAGAGGATTAAGTTGCAACATGAACTCTAAAGTGACATATCATAACAAATACATTACATAAACTTGATTTTCTCTGTTTCTTCGATATTTCCCAGCTCCCTCCCTCATTGTTTTCATGTATCCTTGAAGGTCCCCTCTTCAGAGAGACCTCCCTGACCCACCCAGACATCTCTTATATTCCTATACCCAATTTTTATTTTCCTTTATCACATTTACCATTACTTGATGTCTATTGGTCTCTTCATTTACTGCCTATCTCCCAATAGAATTCAGGCTCCACAAGGCTGAGGAGTTGCTCACTATTGGACCCCTACACCTGGAACTAACTGCCTGTCACATGATAGACACTTAGGAAGTATTTCTTCCTTCATGGCACCACCTCTGAGAGTGCAGTGGTCTTCGTGCTCATTCAGGGAAATACTGGGAAATCATGATGTTCCTTGTGGAATAATAATATGTTTAATTTAATCTCATGGGCAGTGTCATTTTTCTTGCATAAAATGACTATATGCATATAATTTTGGTAGGATCTCAGCTGAGGCTAAGATTTGTCTTTTTAATCATTTTCTTTTTAACACAGTGCTGATGTTCTGAAAATCTCTGGAGAAGAAAGATGTGAGTATGACCTTGTACCATGTCTCTACTTTTCATTTTAGATTCAGGACTGATTACATATTATCTCTAACTAGCAGAATGATTCAGCTCTTCGAGAGAATAGAATTTTAATATCTCTTTCTATTAATAGCTTGTATTTTAATACACATTATAGAATAGATTAGTTTTAGAGAGAATTCCAAAAATCTGTGGTAAAATCTAATTGATTACAAAAGTTTTTGATGGATTCAGTACATGCTTTGTACCCCCTTTCACTTAGCACATGGAGTTTTAGTGAGCACAAGGCCCACAGTATCAAAATTGTAGGGAAGGAAGGATTTTTGTGTGCTTTGTTCACTGCTGCTTCCCCAGTTCTCAGGACAATAGGAAGGTAGCACAGTAGGTAGCAGAGAAGGTGCCCAGTAAATGTTCGTTGAAAAAATTAATGGCTTTGAAACATTTAAAAAGTCCTTACCTGTTGTTTTAGTTTGCTAAACACTGCAGGGAGCAATATACCAGAATTGTGTTGGCTTTTATAATGGGAATTTATTAGGTTAAAAGCTTACAGTTCTGAAGCTGTGAAAGTTTCCAAATCAAGGCATCATCAAGAGATGCAGTCTCACCAAGTTGCAGCTGTGGGCAATCAGGCACATGACAGAGCACAATGCCAGTCTGCTAGTCTTTCCCCTCTCATCTGGACCTGTGGCTTTTGTCTCTCCCAGGCTCATCAACTTCTGGAGGCCTCTGCCACTTTTTTTTTTCTGTGTCTCTCTGCAAGTTTATCCCATTTATAATGGGCCCCAGTAAAAGGATTATGATCTACCCTGGGTCATACCCTACTGAAGTGATCTATTCAAAAGGAAGTTCCCTTAACTGAATCTATTCAAAAGTCCCTTCTACAATAGGTTTACACACACAGGAATGGATTAGCTCTAAGGACATGATCTTATGGGATCCACTAAGCTTCAAATTGCCACATCTGTATATTGCTTAATTTGTTTAAGACTTGGCCCAATGTCTCTCCCAATTAGACTAACAATATGCATAATAAAGCACTGGGGAATGTGAGACTACATTGATCAGACTTGGGTCGCATGCCCCCTGGGGGAGTAGACTTGTAGTATTAAGATTGGAGAAGGAGAAGCTCTCCTACAGAAGGGGGAGGACAGTTACCAAAAGTTGAGGGGACAGGGATTGGACAAACAAAATCAACAACTGTCTATATGGTAACCCATGAGTACACAGCAAACTATTCAACCACATTAAAAATTTCAGAAACAAAACAAAGTGAGAAAGAGGGAGAAAAAGGTAGGCATTATGGTGAGAGATGGAGGTTGGAGGAACAGGAGAGGCCAGAATGAGTGAAGTTGAGAACACTTGGAGTGGAAGACAAAGGTTGCAGTAGGAAGGCTTTGAGGCTGGCAAGAGCACAGAGCAGAGACCAAGAGGAACAGTTGTGTGAGATGAAGCTTGTAGGGTCAGCAGGAGCCAGATCTGGCAGGGTTTGTAAGCTTCATAAGACTTCATAAGACTGTTGAATTTTAGCATCTTCTATATGACCAAATCAGGCTTGTACATACAGAAGAAATTGTCACTGTACATAAACAATAACAGATATTACAGTGTTGGAAAAAACAATGCAAAGAAAAGTTTTCTTTTGTATTTTATTTGTTATTTTTTATTATTTTTATTTATTTTAATTTTTGGCTTTGTTTTGGGGGAGGTTTTGGATTGCAGAAGGATTGCAACTGTGGTGGGGAGGATCACTGGTGTGGGGTGTCAGTAGTGGTGGGAGGTGTGGGGAGAGGTACACCAGGGGCATGCCTCTATGGAATATGAATGTGTTCAAGTGGTCATCGGGTATTGCCTTGGTGAGTGGAGACCCATACAATAACTGAAAAAATATTGAATTCCAATCCTGGGGAGTCCTGCTACCTTCTCTAATAGAATGACGAGAATCCCTAGAGTATATGGGCAGTGCCTAGTGAAGGAGGACAGACCAATAAGCTAGGCCCTTGATATTGATGCTTGTACTTATGAACCTCATTCTTGTGAAATTGAAACTTAGCCTAGTATTATATATTGCCTAAGAGTTACCTCCTGAAAGCCTCCTTGTTGCTCAGATGTGGTCTCTTTCTAAGCCAAACTCAGCACATAAACTCACCACTTCCCTGCCCACCGCACCCCCTCCCTGGCATGGGACATGACTCCCAAGGATGAGACTCCCTGGCACTGAGGGGTTATTACCAAGCACCAACTAGCAATGCATTTGGAAAAAGAACTGGCCCCGAAGGGGGAAATATTAAATACAAATGAGTTTTTATGACTAACAGATTTCAAAGTGAGTCGGGAGGTCATTCCAGAGGTTATGCTTATGCATGTCTCAGGAGGCTCTCATTGACTGTCACAGTAAACAATGCCTCAAGCAGGGGGGCTCCTGAGGGCTCTAGAGACATCTAGACACTATAGGCAGGGCAGACAATCTCAGGAATTCGGCACCCTGTCAGTGGGTGCCTTGGGATATATGATAACCTATCCCCCCAATGTATCAGAGTTAGACTCATTTATAATTTTCCTACACATGGCTTTTATGCCCCTTTTATTTGAACCTATAATTAGCACTATATCCATTAAATATGTTTTACAGAGATTTAAATCTCCTGGCTGTTCATATGTCAGTTGGACTCTGAATCTCAGCAGAGTTGTAGCCAACACCTACTCTCCAGTTCATCAGACTCACTCAGGACAACTAACAAAAGGATGATGATGGAAAACACCCATTCCAAAAAAACAGAGAGTATCTACAACTGCAAGCAAGACAGTTCCATACATTTGTCCCATGGCATCTAAGCCCCTCTTAATAGGAAGCAGAGTGGGCATCACCATCCCCAAATCCTCAAGATTGAGGAATGAACAAACATAAGGGGGGAATGCAATTATGGACTAAAGTAGATGTTTTATTATTCTAGTAATGGAAGAACTTGTAACAGCAATGTAAAGGCAGTGGTCACCAGAGGTTGTGAAGAGAGGGAGAGGGAAGAATAGGTGTAACATGGGACATTTTGGGGACACTGGAATTGTTCTGCATGACATTGCAATGATGGATACAAGCCATTATACATTTTGTCAAAACTTATAAAATGGTGTGGTGCAAAGTGTAAACCATAATGTAAACTATAGTCCATGGTTAGTAGCAATGCTTCAATATGTGTTCATCAGTTGTAACAAATGTACTACACTAATGAAAGATGCTGTTAATGGGAAAAAGTTTAAGGGGGAGAGGGTGGGATAAATAGGAATCCCCTATATTTGATGTAACATTTATGTAATCTAAAGCGTCTTTTAAAAAAAAAGAGAAAATAAAAAATGTTTTTTTAAAATTTCAGGCTTGTAGGTTAGAAAGAGCACATTGATCGCAATATAGGAAACATATTGGATAAGAGGGGGTAAGAGTGAGTAAAAAGGCCTACTGGGCAGGCTGCTGAAGTATACAGTAGAAGACTGTGGTGGTCTGGATCACGGAGTTGGCAAAGGGGATAGACAGAGGTAGATGATATGAGTGGCAGATTGAGGGAGTAAGGTTAAGCGAAAGACTCAGAGATTGAGCACTGCACAATAGACATTGGCAGATGGCATTTAACAATGGGCTAGGATATTGTTTCGGACTCCAAAAAGTACCTAGTCAGTCCCCTACCTCTTATCCTATAGTATCTCAGAAAGTCCTTGGAGGACTGTGATATGCAGAATTACTAGCAGGAAGCAGATGGTAGACTTAAATTAAAATATCCCAAAATGTGTTTATTTACACAAGGCTGCCTATAAAGATATGGGCAGGGTGTAGGGGAACCACAAAGAATAACCTTTAAGCCCCAACCAGAGTGGTGAGGGGAGGGAGCAGTTACCAGAATCCAGGAGAAAGTCATATGGCGATCACCTTGAGAGAAGCTGTAATCTTTGGTCAAGATACTCCCAAAGAGGAAGTCACAAAAATGAAAAATCCCCCTGACTCACTCTCTTTCTTCTCACCAATTCAATACCCGGGCTCCCCATTGGCCAACCCCAACCAGAAGCCAGGGGGCTTGGAAACTCAGATAGTGTACTCAGGTCAGCCTCCAGGTTCAAGTGCAGGGCCAAAGGTGAAAATGGTCCTAGAGGGGCAAAGAGAAGTCCCAGCTGGAACTCGACGTGTCATCAAACTTAAAATTCTCACTTGACCTGTCTTGGGTAGGATTTCACACCTAGCATTCTACATTATAAATGGGAAACAAAAATGGAAGAAGGAAATGTTCTCAACTGCTGAGGAAGGTCCCTCCACCCTTCCTATCCATTACTCGGGATATTTAGTTGTAAATTCGGATGAAATAAACCTTTTGCGGCTTTTGCCAATCTTTCATACCCATATCTTCTAAAATACAGTTTAAGAGTTTTACAGTGAAGTTCAAAGGAATCCAGTTTTCATCCTTCGCAAGTATGGATTGTTTTCTGCAAAGACAACACAGACAATTCCTTAGGGCTAAATACACCAGGACCAGTGAATCCCGGCCAAGATAAAATTGTTCTGCTGCATCATGAATTTGATCCACCCAAGCTCTCTGCCGTTGTTTTCCTCATTACCCAAGACACAGCAAATGTGTCTCTCTAAGCATACTGTCCTTTTTAAGTCCATGACAAATCATATGGAAAAGTTGTCATTCTTGCTTAAAATTTAGCTGGTCAGCACATTTTCCATCTATGACCTAGTTAAAAAAAAATATTAGCTGGAAAACAAAAACAAAAACAAAAACAGGTTAGCCGGGTATCTTATTTCTTTGCTCTCTAAAATATTATGATCCTGGAACAGGCTTTTAATATCTTTCTAAATGGCTCTGGTTTCCATTGCAAGTTAACAATGATTACTTGTGGTCTGACAGTTCCCTTGGCATTACATCAAAAACAGGAGCAAGAAAACACATTCTCAGCCAGAAAGGCTTAACATCTAAGCCAGACATTCAGCTGTGAATCCAAATTTCCTTCTCTTCTATACTTTCTTCTTCCCTTGAGTAAAAATGTCATCTGGCAGGTTCTTTGGTTTCCTAACTCCAGAAAGCGATTTGAGCCCAGCGATTTCCCAAAAATGTCACAGCATTTTCAACTCAGTATAAATGTCGCTCTGTTCTCTTAAGTTAGATTATTTGTCTCCAAGTTAAAAGAAATGAAATCTTTTTTTTTTTTCCCTACTTAGAAAGTCAGTGATCAAGTGTTGTCTTGGGGCATAACTGTAGCTTGAGATTAGTAACATAGGGAGGTCAATAGCAGGTTGTGAGGTGGATACAAAGAAAGCAGAATGCTGTCCCTTGTCTCTACCCTTTTCCCTCTAGCTCTGTGGCTGCGATCCCAGCCCCACCTATCAGTCTTCCCCTGAGAAGGAAGAGAACAACAAGGAGAGGAGGAGAAGGGGTGGGGGGTGGGGAGTACGGAAAGAACTTAAGAAAGCTTGATTCCTGAACACTAACTGTCAGAGGTCAAAAGCAAAAAAAACCAAAAGTTTCAAATAAAAGCCTTAGACATTAAAGACAACTCAATTTAGCCTTTTCATTTTTGAAAATTGAAAGTAGAGAGTGGATGTGGCTCAAGCAGTTGAGCTCCCGTGTCCCACATGGGAGGTCCCGGTGCTTCCTGAAAAAACAAAAACAAACAAGCAAAACAAACAAACAAAAAAACAACTCAGGAACGACAATGTGGCTCAGTGGTCGAGTGCCGACTTCCCACAATGAGTAGGAAATATGCAGAGTGGGTGTGGTTGAGCGCCTGCTTCACACATACGAGATCCCAGGTTCGATCCTTGGTACCTCCTAAAAAAAAAAAAAGTAGGGAATAGAAAATTCCATTTAACAAAAATTAAAACTATTTATAAAATTCAGTTCTAAATTATAATCATTTAAGGGAGAGAGATGATGGAAAGAGAGGGAGGAAGGAAGAGATGGAGGAAAAAAAAAATGACCTCCATGATTGTCAAATTCCTGAGAAGCACAAACAGATTTACTGCATTCCTATTAGTACTAATATATTAATACAATTCTTAAAGACAATACTTAGATTCAAAATATACTAGTAAATATCCTTAGAAGTTGTTAGTTTTTAAAAGAGGAAATCTCTACCTAGAATTTGGAAACCTAAGCATTTGTAAAATCCTCTATCTACATTATTTTAAACTAGAAAAACTCTTACTTCCTGATGTGAAAGACACATTTGATAGAGAAATAGATCTAGTTATGTGAATTGACATTCCCATTTCAAGATCATTCATTTAGAATATTCTCACATGAGGTATAAATAAGTGGTGTTTTTACTTTTTTAAAAAACAAATCAATTTATTTGATACATATTAATAAAGCATACAATTCATCCAAAGTGTACAATCAATGGTGTTGGTATAATCACATAGTTGTGCATTCATCACTTCAGTCATTATTAGAGCATATTCATTATTTCAATAATAATAATAAACAAAAAACAGACAAACAAGAAAATTCTTCACCTCTGAATCTCTCTATGCTTCCCCCAATGTACATAGCTGCTGTATAATCAATAACTTTTAGTATAATCACAATGTTGTACATTCATCATCTCAAAAATTTTGGAACAATTTCATTACTCCAAAAAGAGAGACTCCACACCCCTTACCATTCCTTCCTCAAACCTGCATAACAACTAATATCATTTCATCTTTATAAATTGATTTATATTTACATTTTATATAAATGGAATCATACAATATTTGGTACTCTTTGTCTGGTTTCCTTCACTTAGTATAATTTTTTTTTCTTTGTGTGATATTAACATCGTGTAGTATTAACTTATATTTGTTCAGCTTCAAAGAAAAACGGTCTTATATATGCAATTCTACCCTATATTAGTCAGGGTTATTTTGGGAAACAGAATCAACAGGAGACATCTGTAAGTAGTATGAGATTTATAAGATTCTCTCACGTGACCATGGGGATGCGTAAGTCCAGGTTCCACAGGCAGGCTGCAAACCAGGGGTTCCAATGAAAGTCCAATGAAGGCCCTTGATGAATTTCTAGGAGATGTTGGCTGTCCAAAGACAAGCTGGGAAATTCTCCCTGAATGCTGAAATCACTTTCCCTTTTAAGGCATTCAACTGATTGGATAAAGCGTCAATAATTGCTGATGGCAATCTCCCTGGTTGATGGAGATGTAATCAGCTGTCTATGCAGTAGACTCACTGATGACTAAAGCCCATAAATATGTATTACATATTACAAATATGTATTACAACTCGGCACAATTACCTGGCCGAGTTGACACATTAGCCTAACCATCACATACCCATATTCATATTTCACATAATATATTTATATTTCACATAATATATTTAGTTCATAATAGGGTAATCACAGTATTTGTCCTTTTGTCTGGCTTGCTTCACTTAACATAATGTTTTCCAGGTTCATCCATGTTGTCATAAGTTTCACGACTTCATTTCTTCTTACTGCTGCATAATATTCCATTGTATGTGTACACCACAATTTGTTTTTCCATTTATCAGTTGATGGACACCTGGGTTGTTTCCAACTTTGGCTATCATGAATAATGCTGTTATGAACATTGGTGTGCAGTTACCTATTCATATCACTGCTCTCTATTCTTCTGGGTATATACTTAGCAATGGTATTACTGGGTCCCATGGCAAGTCTATATTCAACTTCCTTAGGAACTGCCAAACAATCCTCCACAGTGGCTGTACCATTCTACATTCCCACCAACAGTGAATAAGCATTTCTATCTCTCCATATCCTCTTTAACATTTACAGTTTTCCAAATTTTTATATTATATATAAATGAGGTATTAAATAAATGGTGTTTTTACTTTTAAAAAAAGTTCCACTCATGGAATCACTTTGTGAGGCTGATGAAATTAAACTGAAATAGAGTTCCCCTGCCCCTGCCTTATACGAAATCAACTTCAAAAAGTTAAGGAGAGCCTGTAAACATCTTCAGCCTCTTTCATGAAATCTGAATATTCCAGGCCTCCAGCCTGTGAGTACAAATGCAGTTATATGGGCGTTTTTATCCACATTTTGTGAGCTCATGCTCCCCACCTATTCATGACCTCATTCTCCTACAATGTTCTCCCTCATACTCCATTTAAGTGTTTCTAGGGGTCCCCGGGGAGTACTCATATGTATTTAGGAATAAGTCCACGAGTATTGGGGCCTGCCATGCCCTACCAGATTTCTTCTCATCATCTCCATGTCATTTGGGCATCTGCCATGTGGGACAACCAAAGAGACTCACTCTCTTACTCTCAGCCCCCTTTTGGATGATCTCACACTACTCTTCTCCCTTGTAGAACTCTAGGGAGCTGTGTGGTAAGATTGACCTGGGATTGCCTGACAGGCTCCTCTGACCTTGGAAGGCCCAAGAGTAAGGTGAGGGTCAGGGGAAGGGGTAATGAGTGAGGTGAGGTCCAGTGAAGAGAAGGTTTAGAGGGAGGGATTAGGCCTGGCTCTTCTTTTAGGGCAGAAGGATAAAAGAGACTTTTATAGTTACCATGGTTTCCAGTCCAGCTCACCAGAGGAGACCAAATGAGACTTGGAACCAAAACTAGAGCTTCACACCCTGGGCATATACCTCTCAAGGACCAATAGTGGTCATGTAGTTAGCTAGTCAGTGGAGTCCACCAGTGACACACCATGCAACTAACTTCTACATATGTCTTATGTCAGAGATGCCCTCAGCAGAAAGGGTTTGGAATTATCTTGCCTTAAACTTCCACCAGAAACCTCAGAAAATCTAAGAACAATTCAACCCACCACCAAGCAAACTAGCCAAGATGTATAGAAAGAAGTTTTATTAAAACCAACTTGTGAAAACTAATTCTTGTTAACATTTAACAGTAAAATAAAGTCCATAGAGTCTCTCAAAACTTTTACTGAGAGTTACTCACAATTCTCGGGGTTTCATGGTGGTTCTTGACTGTCTACTTGCCCTATTTCTTGCTTTTGCAACTTGGGCTTCCCAGCTCTCATTTTACCCATCTGATTTCTGACCTCACTCTGATACCTGTGTCGGATCTGAGTCAAATCTCCCTTTCAGGAAGCATGGCAAATGGAAAGCAAAGGTCTGGAAGCAAGAGACTGGAGGGCAAACTCTAGAATTGCATCCAAGATGCAGTCCAAGCCAGTCCAAGCCAGACAAGCATGTCTGAACAGGTTATCAGGGCAGAGAGGCTCAATATTGACCGATGAGGTGGGGTAAGGGGAAGGAGACATGGGATAACAAGATTGAATGAGGTCACAGAAGGTGGGTGGAGGAGTTCCACAGAAACAGATGTGTGGGAGTTGCTCTCCTTAGAACCTTTGAATTCTAACGGCCACACCCATTTAAAGGTAGCATAATGGGACAGGCAGACCCTTCTTTTCTGAATGGATCCTGATGGGACCTCATTTTCTGTTCACACACTCCTCTCTAGCCTGTTGCAAACTCTGTTGCCTTGCTCCCAAGCTGGCCCAGTTTCTGACCTGACCTCTGAAGTCTATAGCACCCTAGCTTCTCTGGCCTGGCTTATAATTCCTTGCTTTGTGTTGGCCCCTAATTTTTGTGGGAACCTGGATTAAATATTTATTGCTGACTCATTGCCCAGTTTAGATAAGTGATCTTTGTCTTTTTCAGAAGTAAAGGATCTAGTAGAATAGCCCAGGCCTTAAAATTAGATGGATTAAATTTGAATCCCACCCTGCCAATTTACTAGCTGTGTGATCTGGGATAAGTTACCCAACTTCTCTGAGCCTCAGTTTTCTCATTTGTCAAATGCAGGCACAAGGGTCATTATAAGCATTATTTGGGACTTCATTTGTAAAACAAACAGCACAATACTTGCAGAGTAGACGCTTATCTATTTCCTTTCTTTCCAACCTGGCTTGAACATGAGGAAAGCAGATACTGTGTAACCAGTAGGGAAAAAAGTCATTTTGCTGGTGTTTATTAAGTTCTGTTTTACATCTCACTAAAAAGAGAAATGGGATTCTGTGGGCTTACGAGCACTCTAATAACTAAAGTACTTGGCAACAGATGAGTCTCTTAATGTCTCGGTCTCAAGATTGAGAATTATAAGGAAAGCAGAGGTATCTGCAGTGTCAACGGCATTACTCAACACTAGTGGAACATTTCAGTCAGATCTCAGTTGTGATGTTTTCTGCTGTAGACCTTTTCTTTTTTCCCTTGGCAAACTAACTGACCTAATTTTTAGAAAGGGACTTGGATAGAAAAAGGAACACCCTGAATATTAACCAGTTCCCGTGCTGGTAAATAGTAAACAGAATTAAGACAGCCTAATGAAATTGATCCTTTAAAAAAAGCTCTTTCATAAAAGCAAAAATAATTCTACACTTGAAAGGCAAAAAAAAAAAATTGGCACAATATACCTCTAAAGAAATAACCTTTTCTTCCCAAGCCATAAGGGTAATGGTAGAAAAATCATAGATAATTCATCAGAATATATTTATTTAAGAAAAGCTATTTCCTAAAGTAAGAACCAGGAAGTGATGAGAAATCCAGACAAATATTTAGTAATAAATAATAAAAATGGTTAAGGGACTGACATTAAAGAAAATAAATGATTCCTGACCCAGGAAAAACACTCAATAATTTAGAAGCTATGGAGATAATCCTATGATCTACAGATCTATCTGCTGACTGACAGGCACCTGGGCAGGGAAAGGAGGTATGTGTTGTAAAATTGGCACCTGTGGCTCATGATTTGTCTTGACAGCCTGTCATCCCTCTAGCTCTTCCATGTAAAGATCTCATTCCAGATGCAGCATCCAGGAGTCACCAGGCTAAGCTTGCTAATATCCCTATCCTTATCAGGATCATTGCAGAGCATCTGAGGCTTGGAATAACTAGGCCAATCTGCACCTCCTTTCTTCCACAGCAATCCCACGGTTTCCCCACCACCTTGACCCCTGCCCCAGTCGTGGGTCACAAGAAGTGGCTGATCAAGTAAAAAAGCACAGGCGTCCAGCCAGGTCCTGATACTGTGGAGTCAAGAAATTCTGCAAAATATGAGGCTATCCAAAGTTTGGATTGTTTCATAGAGAGTCTTGGTTTGTGGTTTGCCTCAGGCTTTCATTCCCCTGACCGGATTTTAACTCATAGTATATTTCTCTGGGCAACCTTATGTCCCAGAACACCACAGGGTTAAGGAAGGAGAGCAGAAGTGGCTTGTTCCAGGTGATGGCAGAGGACATAGACCTGCCCAAATTGAGCTGGTACCCTTAAGACTGGCCCAAAACCAAATCTGTGTGGCACCACACACCAAAGTACTTGCCTTGTCATAGGACTGTAGACCAAAGACAGGGAAGATAACATTACCACATCAGTAACAAATGGAATTCACTTTTCTGTTTATTCTGTGGCTTACTAGGCAATGCTAATTGTGGGGCAGGGAGTGGGGGTGTGGACAGTTTAGGAGAAGGGAGCACAGTGGTGAACAACTGTGAAGATAGATGCTATAACTGAGTCCCTTGTTGCTCGTCTCTCTCCTCAGAACACATCCTTACCATTCCACAAACAAAAGTAAATCCTGTTCCTTCCTACAACCTCCTCTGTCATATCCTTCTGTTTCTCTATTTAATCATTCACTTTTATAAATGTGAATGATTGCCAGGCACTGTGTCATGATCCCTACCTTCAATAAATGCGTGTGGCAATTACTCCTTAATACACTTGGTTATATCAGACAATCATTTAATATGCATTTGAAGATATCTAATCTGGTCATTTACCATGCCCATGCTGTGAGGTGTACAAAGTTGCTCTTGTGCATACACTTGCAAGAAAGACATATCCACTTAAAAGGCACGTATGAAGAATGAATGATAAATGCCAAACAACTGATATAGACAGAAGGTGCTATGTTTCAGAAAGAGACGACTGCAGGCTAATGTGGCCAGTGAAGGAAGATTTCCCAGAGGTGCTGGGGCATGAGTAGACGTCAGATGAATGGAGAAGGGCAAGCCAATAAAAAACAGTGTAAGAAAAGGCACAAAGACCTGCATTAAAAAGTTATGTAAAGGGAACAGGGATATGACAAAACTGGCTTATGGGGAAAGTTTAATGTAAGCAATGTGGGGAGAGAATAGATTGCAAAAATAGATTAGAGCCAGACCATAGAAAGTTTTGTATGTCAGATTGAAGAGTTCAGATTTTATCATATAGGCATCTGTCAGCCACTGAGGGATTTTATACAGGGGAAGTGGCACATAAGCTTTGTCTTTCCCCAGCCAAGCTCCTCTGTAGCTGTTTGCATATGCATCTAGCTTTCATACATTGAGTCATCCTTCTCAATGGGCCCACTAAGAAGTCAGGTAAGCAGTAAATGAAGAACTTTCACCTCAATAATCACTGGGGTTGAAATAGGTTGAGGCGCTCCCCAATGGATGCTACAACCCTAAGTGTTACAAAGCCACTCTGGACACCAGCTGCTGATGGATGCCCAGGTTACCATCTACATCCATTCTTGCTGGGTCTCATGATTTTTCCATTCTTACACAGGCATTGCAGAAGAGGACTCTACCTTGAGCCCCAGTTACCAACCAAGGTCTGCTTTTCCACCTCATTTTTGCCATCCCATTTGCCAGGTGCTGGGCCCCATTCCATTCTTCTTCTCTGATGAATAGATTATCTTGAATGATATTACTCAGCATAACATTTCTGGATACATGTTAAGAGCAGTGAATCCCATAAACACCAGCCTCACTTTTTTTCTTTACTTTTTATTGTGATAAAATATACATAACATGAAAATCATTTTAACCATTTTAATTGTACAATTCTGTGACATTAAATATATTGACAATGTTGTACTACTTCTGCCACTATCTATTTTCAGAACATTTTCATTATCTTAAACAGAAACCCATACCCATTAAACAGTAACTCCAAATTTCCTTTACCAACCCAGCTCTTGGTCACCTATAATCTACTCTGTTTCTATGAATTTGATTATTCTAGGTATTTCATGTAAGTGAGATCATATAATTTTTGTCTTTTTGCATCTGGCTTATTTCACTTAACATCTTCAAGTTCATCCATGCTGTGGCATGTATCAGAACTTTATTCTTTTTTATGGCTGAATAATCTTCCATTGTATGTATATACCATGTTTTGTTTGTCCATTCATCTGTTGATGCACACTTGGGTTGCTTCCACCTTTTGGCAATTGTGAATCATGACATTCAAATATCTATTCAAGTCCCTGCTTTTACTTCTTTGGGGTATATACCAAGAAGTGCGATTGCTGAGTTCCATGGTAATTCTATGTCCTGAAATTTTCTTTGTTGGGAGGTTTTTTTTAATTATTGATACAATCTCTTTACTAGTTACAGGTCTGTTGAAATTTTCTATTTCTTCTTGAGTCAGTTTAGATAATTTGTATGTTTCTAGGAACTTGCCCATTTTATCTAAGTTATCTAATTTGTTGGTGTACAGTTGTTCATAATATTTTCTTATGATCCTTTTTATTTCTGTAAGGTTGGTAATAATATCCCCACTCTCATTCCAGATTTTAGTTATTTGTGTCCTCTCTCTTTCTTTTTTTTCTTTGTCAGTCTGGCTAAAGGTTTGTCAATTTTATTGACTTTTTCTAAGAACCAACTTTTGGTTTTGTTGATTCTATTGTTTTTCTATTCTTGATTTCATTTATTTTCATTTTAATCCACTATTTCCTTCCTTCTGCTCACTTTGGGTTATTTTGCTCTTCTTTTATTAGTTCCCCTAGGTGTGAAGTTAGGCTATTTATTTGTGATCTTTCTTCTTTTTAAATGTAGGCATTTATAGCTATAAATTTCCCTCTCAGCACTGCCTTCATGCATCCCATAAGTTTTGGTATGTTGAGCTTTCATTTTCATTCTTCTCTAAATATTTTCTGATTTCCCTTGTGATTTCTTCTTTGACCCATTAGTTGTTTAAGGGTGTGTTATTTCATTTCCACATATGTGTAAATGTAAATTTTTCAGTTTTCCTTCTGTTATTGATCTGTAGCTTCATTCTATTGTGGTCAGAGAAAATATTTTGTATGATTTCAATCTTTTAAAAATGTATTAGGATTTGATTTGTGGTCTAACACATAGTCTATCCCAGAGAATGATACATGTGCAATTTGAGAAGAATATCAACTCTGCTGTTTTGGGGTGAAGTGTTCTACGTGTCTGGTAGGTTTAATTGATTCATAATGTTGTTAGAGTTCTCCATCTCCTTGCTGATCTTCTGTCTAGATATTCTATCCATTACTTAAAGTGGTGTATTGAAGTCTCTTACTGGTAATGTAGTATTGTCTAGTTCTCCCTTCAAACCTGTCAACGTTTGCTTTGTAGATTTTGAAGCTTTGTTGGGTGCATATATGATTATAAAGGTTATATCTTCTTGATGAATTGATCCTTTTATCAATACATAGTTTTCAATGCATAATTTAAAATGTGTTTCTTATAAACAACATGTAGTTGGGCCATGGGTTTTTTGTGTTTTTTTTAATCCATTCTGCCAATCTCTGCCTTTTGACCAGAAAGTTTAACTTAACTTACATTTAAAGTAACTACTAATAATGCAGTATTTACATCTACCATTTATCTATTTTTTCTGTATGTCTTATGTGGGGTTTTTTGTTCCTCAATTACTCTATTACTGCCTCTTTTTTTTTGTACTTAGTTGTTTTTTATGTACCATTTTGATTTCCTTTTCTTTATATTTTCAGTTATTTCCTTAATGGTTTCCTTTGTGATTCCAATTGCCATCTTAAACTAATGGCAACCTAGTTTGAATAATACCAGCTTAGTTACAGTAGTATACAAATGCTCAACTCCTATACATCTCCATCCCTCCCCCTTGACAATGTTGTTTTCTCAGATTATAACTTTCAACATTGTATACCCATTATCATATATGTTAATTATTGCTTTACACATTTGCCTTTTAAGTCATATGAGGGAATTAGTAGTTACAACCCCAAAGTACAATAATACAGGATTTTATATTTACCTATGTAACCTTTAACAATGTTCTTTATTTGTTCTTATGGCTTTGTGTTACTGTCTAGTGTCTTTTTATTTCAGCCTGAAGGACTCCCATTAGCATTTCTTGTAGGGCAGATCTTCTGGTAATGAACTCTTTCAGCTTTTGTTTATCTGTAAATGTTTTAATTTCTCCTTCATTCTTGAAAGATAATTTTGCTGGATATAGAATTCTTGGTTGACAGTTTTTTTGTTTCTTTTTTTAAGGGATTTATAAATATGTCATCCCACTGCTTTCTGCCTTCCATGGTTTCTGATGATAAATCAGCTGTTAATTTTACTGAGGATTCCTTGTATGTGACAAATTGCTTCTCTTTTGCTCCTTTCAAAATTTTCTCTTTGTCTTTGGATTTTGACAAGCTCATTATAGTGTGTATTGGTGTGAATCTTTTTCAGTTTATCCTTCTTGGGGTTTGTTGAGCTTCTTGAATATGTATATTCATGTCTTTCATCAGATTTGGGAAGTTTTCAGCCATAGTTTCTTCAAATACTTTCTCTGCCCCTTTTTTGTCTTTCTGGGACTCCTTTGATGAATATGTTGGTATGCCTGATGGTGTCTCACAAGTCCCTCAGCCTATGTCCATTTTCCCTCATTTTATTTCTTTTTGCTCCTCTGACTGGATAAGTTCAGTTGTCCTGTCTCCAAGTTCACTTATCCTTTCTTCTGCTTACTCACTCATGTTTTTTAATCCCTCTGGTGAGTTTTGTTTTGTTTTGTTTTGTTTTTTTACTTCTTCATTTAAATTACTGTACTTTTCAGCTCCAGAATTTTTGTTTGGTTCCTTTATATATATATATATATAACTTCTATCTATTTTGTTCAGACAACATTTTTCCTAATTCCCTTTAGTTCTTTGTCCATGGTTTCCTTTAGCTCATTGAACATACTTAAGACAGTAGAATTAATATCTGACTAATAATTCCACTGTATCAGCTTCCTCAGGAATGGTTTCTGTCAAATTCTTTTCTTCCTATAAATGGGCCATACCTTCCTATTTTTTTAGTGTGTTTTGTCATGTTTTTGGTGAGAACTGGACATTCTGAGTATTACATTGTTGTAATTCTAGATGTCTAATTCTCCCACTCTTCTGGGATTGCTGTTGTTTTTTCTCCTGGTGTGTGCTGGAGCCATTAGTTTGTATGTTTTCTATTTTTGCTCTCAAATGGGAAAAGAAAGAAAAAAGAAAGATGTTTCTTTAAGATTCCTCTGCCATTTATGTCTGTGGGATGGAAACAATTGCTGCTATCCATGTAGGCCTGCCAGGGATCAAAAGCAGTGATCAGCAATCAGACCACACACACAGATCAGCAGGCATCTTTGCCATGTGGCAGGACACCAGAATCAAAAGTAACTGACTTTGTGAGGAAGCATCTCTGATGGTGCCTTGATTTGGACACTTCACAGCCTCAGAACTATAAATTCTCTTTATAAAAATGAACACATTTCTGATACTTTGCATCTGCAGTTCTATGGCAAACTAAGACAGTGAGCTTTCTAATTATTTGAATGAGAACCTCTGAAACCATGAGCTAATAGATTTCTGTTGTAAAGCCAATTCATTGTGTGATACTTGTCTTAGCACACTAGCAAACTAAGACATACATAGACAAAGGTCTTGAAGAAGACACAAGAAACCATCCATAGTGGTTACTCAGGGTCAGTGAGAATAGGCAGGTTGGGGGTAGGAAGACTTTACATGTGGTTTGAATATTTGCAAGTATTTATTAATTTTGTGATTAAAACTTGTTATTCCTGCTAGAATACAGTACTGTGTTCCCATGGTGTGTGTTGGAATGGACTCAATAATGAAAACTGAAGAAAATCTTGACTTTGCATTTTCTGGCTCACCTTCACGCAAAAGTCGAGTGGCTTCCTATTTAGTTTTTATTTAGATATCCACACTGGTTAGGTGTTTTCCTTTCATGGAAGGGTATCCGTTCTGGGTCAACTATGCTTAATTATACCATAAGATGTCCCTGAATTGAGATCTGCAGGATAAGTAAGAGTTTGAAGATGGGGCTGGAAAGATGCAGGAAGCATTTTAGGAAGAGAGAATAGCATGTGTAAAAGTCATGTGGCAGAAGGGAGTACAGTGCAACAGAGGAACTGAAGGAAGATCACTGTGGCTAAATGCAGAACATTTGGGGGACAATGGCACCAACTGAGTCTGGGAGGTAGACAGGGGTATTGTAAGAGAAATGGAGTGCCCCTGGATCATTACAAACAAACAACCATGTAAGCTGTGATAAATGACGCAAACTCTTTAAGCCTGTTTTATCAGCTACAAAACTGATTCTGAAGTGTCCAGTGATGCTGAGCTACCTACTCCAAACACAGGTTTAAGATAAACTTTTTTTAGGGACCAACATACTGGAAATTCCCTTTACTCAAGAGGAAAGCCATCTATAGAAAGAAAATCCCTAGGGAGATTTTTAAAGATCAAGTTATACACTTTGAAAGTGAATGTGGTTGAAAGCGGAAGTTTATGGTCATGTATATCACTAGAAGGAAAGGTAGAGGATAAAAAATGGGACTGTATAACACAGTGAACGCTGTTGCGGACAATGACTGTGGTTAATAGCACAAATATAAGAATGTTCTTTCATGAACTATAACAAATGTATGTCACTATTACAAGATGTTAATAAAAGGGTGGTATGGGATAAAATATACCTAATGCAAACTATGGAATACAGTTAACAGCAATGTTTTAATATTCTTTCATTATTTGTAGCAAAGGTACCACACCAATGCTAAGTGTCAACATTAGGGGGGCATAAGGGGTGTATTAGTCAGCCAAAGGGGTGCTAATGTGAAA
>JAQZBX010010561.1:0-44142 GCA_029593785.1 Cabassous unicinctus | reverse complement strand
AGACTTGGTTTTCATTTACGTAACCTTTTAATGTGAAGTAACACACATAGAGAAAAGCACAAAACAGAAAATAAAAGCTCAGTAACTCACAGAGCACACAGCTGGGGAACTGCCCCCTAAGTAAAGAAGTAAGGAATTGCCACAACCCTGCAAACCTCCTGTACCCCTTCTAACTGGGGATTTATTCTTTTCACCAAAGGTGATCATTCTCACTTTTATGATAATCATTTTTATCCTTTCCTTGATAGCTTTACCACTTAAAGATGCACCCCTTAATGGTATACTTGCTTTATCTGTTTTTTTTCAAACATTATATAAATGGCAACAATGTACTTTTTTTGTATGTGTCTCATTTCTTTTGCTTAACATTTTGTTTACAAGAGTTATCCGTGCAATTGCAGGTTAAGTTGTAGTTTGTTCATTTCCTTTCTGTATAGTGTTCCACAGTATGAATATGCTACAATTTATTTATTCATTCTCCTATTGATGGACATTTAGGTTGTTTCCAGTTTCTGGTTATTGAAATAATGCTGAAATGAACTCTTGTTTGTGTCTCTTAGTACATATGTGCATCTGAATCTGTTCTACTGGTCATATACCTAGGATTGGAATTTTTTTGCTCATAGGGTATGTGTATTTTCAACTAGCAGATAATGCCAAGGTATTTTCCAAAGAGGAAAATAATTCCACATTCTCACTGGTACTGTCTGAAAGATCCTATTGCTCCACATCTTTGCTAACACCTGGTATTGTCTGCCATTTTTATTTTATTCATTTTGGTGGCTATGTGGTGGTATCTCATTGTGATTTTAATTGTATTTCCTCAACCGACTGTTTGTATATCCTCTTTTATGAAGTGTCTGTGCAAGTCACTTGCCTATTTTCCTATTGAGTTGCCTGTCTTTTTCTCACTGATCTGCAGGTCTTTTAAAATATTCTGGATATGAGCCCTTTTGCACTATATTACATAGGTTTTCTCACTGGGGTCTGGCCTTTTAATGGTGACTGCTTATGAACAGAAGGTAATTCCAGTGTAGTCAAGTTGATCAAGCTTTCCTTTATGGTGTGCAGTCTTTTTGTCTTTGTTTCATCTAGAAAATCCTTGTCCATCCCAAGGTCATAAAGACATTCTCCTACCTTATCTCCTAGAAGCTTTATTATTTTGTCTTTCACATTATATTCTTGAACCCAGCTGGTACTGAGTTTTCTTTGTTACTTGAATGTATACTTAGATCCTTGATTTTTAGCATTTACTTTTCTCCAAAATATGCACTAAAACCCATACATTTCTCCCTAAGAAAACTATAAATGCATCCATAATTTTTATATGTAGTATTTTTATCATTTGGTTTGAAACATTTTCTAATTTCCATTATTTCTTCCCTAACCAATTGGTCATTTAGAAATGTATTTCTTAATTTTAAAATGTAAGGAGATTTTCTGTTTTTTTTCTTGCTATTGATTTCTAGCTTTATTTTTACATTTTATTTACATTACTTGTCAACTTCTGCATATGCACATGTGTTATAGAAAACTAAGTAGTTTTGAATACAGTATTCTGTGTAGTCCATCTGCTTAAACTTTAAATTTTATAATTCACATTTTCTATTTTCTTACTGAATCTTTTTATCAGCTTATTGTATGAAGAGAGGAGAGCTAAAATCCACTAGGGCATTCTAATTCAGTTTACCCCCTTTCAATGGCATTCTCTGCCCCTCCCCAAGACTTACAGGTGATGATGGTTATGTGTTTTAATTCTAAATCTTACAATACCTTATTATTATTGCATTATATGTACATTTATATTTATGCATGCACTTACCTTTTAGGGTCTACTCATTCCTTCCTGCATTTTTGAGCTTCTGTCTAGCACTTGCTTCTGTTTGCCTAAAGAGCACCTCTTAGTATTTCCTTTAGTATGAGTTAATCTGTTAACGGTCAGTGTTGGTTATTTTAAATACCTTTATTTCATCTTTATGGAGGCTATTTTTATTGGGTATAGCATTCTAAGTCAGAAATTTTTCTTTCAGTGTTTTAAAGATAAAATTCTTTTGTATTCTGGATTCTACTGTTTCTATTGATATCAGTTGTCAATCCTAGTACACCTCTGAGATTACTTTAAGGGAAATCTGTTCTTTTCTCTGACTTCTTCCAAGATTTTCTCTTTTCATTTGTGTTTCAGTTATTATACTATGACATGATGAAGGGTAGATTTCTTTTTTTTCTTGCTTGGGGTTTGTAGGATTTCCCGGATGTATGACTTGATGTCTTTCAGTAGTTTGGGAGATTTGCCAGCCACTATCTCTTCAAATATTTCCTCTATTCCATTCCCTTTTTCCTGTCATCCTGGGATTTCATTTTTTTTAATGTTAGGTCTTCTCATACAATCTTATATGTCTCTTACCTCTTCTCTCTATTTTCCAACCTTTTTTTTTCTTTTCATAATATATTCTGGATAGTTTCTTCTGACCTATCTTGAAGAAAGCTAATTTTGCTTCAGCTAAGTTTAATTTGCTGATGAATCCACCTATTAGGCTTTTAATTTCATTACTGTGCTTTTAGTTCAATAATTTCTATTTGGTTGTTTTTCAAATCTTTCATTTTTAAATAGCTTCCAGTTCTCTTATAAAATTTTCTACCTTTTCATTTATCTCCTTGAGTACAGTAAGCAAAATTTTAAAAACCTGTATGGTAATTCCAACCTTGGGAGCCCTTGGGACCTGTCCCAATGTTTGTTACTTCTGCTGGTTCTCTCTCTCCACTTATTTTTAATTGAATTTTTATAATTATATATAATTATACATGTGTATGCATGTGTGTATATGCACATATATATGTATATATGTACTGTGTATATATAATCATCCTAATCTGGTTTCAAGGATTGTGGTGATTTGAATTTGTGCTGCATGCCCTGTGAGGGCTGTTCTACTTACGGCTCATCCTTCCGTTTAGGGCACAGCTCTTTAGTGTCTACTTGGGGGCAATGGGTGTTTTACTAGATTCCACCTTTCACTCCCCCCATGTAGGCCCTGGACCCCAATATTTATTTTTCCGGACCCTTGAGGCTGTCAAAAATGCTGATAAGCTTCATAGGCTCTCTGCTCCTTCTTCTAGAACTGGCAAAAGCTCCCCAGATGAAAAGCAGTATCAAATGCAGCATTTGTCTTTTTAGGGTTCCATCTTCTTTTTTTTTTTTTTTTTTGAGGTACCAGGGCTGGGGATTGAAGTCTGGACCTTGTATGTGGGAAGCCATTTTGTTCGCTAGTTGTTTGTTTTTTCAGGAGGCACCAGGAACAGATCCTGGGAACTCCCGTGTACGAAACAGGCACTCAACCACTTGAGCCACATCTGCCCCCTTCTTTTAGATCTTGATCTGAACAGTCTTCCCTCTCTTGCTAGTTTTCTAATGACTTCAGACAAAAAAAAAATTTGGGGGGGGGGGTCCAGGTTACTTTGGCCATCATTGTTAGAAGGGTTTGTCTAATTACCTTGTCCATTATCTCAGATTTGCATTTTAGATCAATCTTTCCACCATACTCAGCTATATTAAAGACAGGATTTCATTCCATCAATCATTCCTTCTAGAGTTTCCCATTACCCTCCCCGAATCTACCTCTGCCAATAAAGACACAAGATTATGCCACCATCACCAGCAGCTTTGCCTACAGATGAAATTACCAGGGCCAGCTCTTGAACAATTTTGCATTTCCTAAAACACCTTGGAACACTTTTGAGATCCTCATGCCACCAGCCCTTGGACACCTCCTTAGCCCTTTCCCTACATATACTATTCATCTACACCCTACACAATCAGGTCTTGCTCTGGATTAGAACCACCCTTCTCCCTCCAAGATCCTAAAGATGAGTCTCGTTATGTAAGTTTATGTAAAAGGGAATTCAGGCACAGGGAAATTAAAATTATTAAACAGTAAGACTCCAAAATTGCTCATTACTGTCACCCGAATGATGACTTCTAGTGTCTATTTTTTTCTTCTTTTGTTTTTGATGGCCTGGCTTGGGTTAATTAAAAGTAATATAGACCATCAAGCAGCCCAAAGCACCCCTTGTTGTTAATTTGGTTAATTCTGGTTATCTCTAGTCATTCTCTTAAAGTCCATTTGTTCAAGAATTATTTGTTGAGTGCCTGCAGAGAACACTGAGGCCCAGAAATGCTGACATTCAGTTGGATGGCAATGCAAGCCCTCCTTATTTTAAGACTGTTTTAGACAAAATTTAAAATTATGAACTATATCAATGCTAAGGTATAGAAAATGTATTTCCAAAAAGACTTCTGAAACAAAAGTCATCCAAATCC
Source organism: Cabassous unicinctus (assembly GCA_029593785.1). Taxonomy (NCBI): domain Eukaryota; kingdom Metazoa; phylum Chordata; class Mammalia; order Cingulata; family Chlamyphoridae; genus Cabassous; species Cabassous unicinctus. The sequence continues at coordinate 39,824 of JAQZBX010010561.1, read as the reverse complement.
CAGGATAGTTTAAACTGTGTCCTCCTTTTATATATTTGTTTTAAAAAGCCATCCACAAAGTTCTGAACAGAAAGCTGGTGACAGAAATCTAAAAGTAAGAGAAAAAGTCTTAACAAGCTCCTTGCCCACCCTTCTACCCTCCCCTGCCAAATCAATAAAAATGAGTAGAGAACTAAAATGGAAGATACAAAAAAAATGGTATTTGCAGTTTTTCAGGAACTTTGCTGCTGTTAAATGCCTGGTTTGCCAGCTGCTGCATCTCCTTCATATCTAAGGCTTTGCTATTGCAATTATCAAAATCATCACTATTATCATCGCAAACAGGGCCCTTTTATTATTAATATGTGTACATGTTTCCTGATTATCTTTCTGGAGCCTGTGTCTGAGCTGACAGATCTGAGCTGGGGCCCAGAGCCCCCTCCCTCTCCTCTCTTTTTTCCAGGCAGTCCCTCACATTTCCCAGAACAGGAAGAACAGGAAATGCCAGTGACTCCAGGTGTTTCTGCATTTTAAAAATACAGAGAATTTTTTTTCCTACTGCATGATATGGGTCACGTCACTTCTCCCAACTTTAGTTTCCTTATATGAAAAGTGGGATCAATAATGGTATCAACCTCATAGGGATTTTTTGAGGATTAAATTAGATAATACATAATATTGCATTTGGGCAATCTATAAGGCTAAATCTGCAGAGTACTTATAATAAGATTGTATGTACAGGACATATGAAGAGTTGGCAGTAAAGTTGAGCAGAAGTGGAAGATTTTAACTGGTGATCGCATTCTTTAAGAAGCAAAGGGCTTCTTTATAAAAACCACCTTCCTATAGTCTGCCCAGTTTGTTGTGCTTCTTTTAATGAAATATGCCTGATTATTTCTTTATTTCTTAAGCTAATAAACTCTGGAGCATTCATGTGTAGGGTTCCTGGAAGCAATATTTCAACAAGGAATCGCCCTTTTGTAAAGGGAATTATTTTCATAATGCACTGGACAGAAAATATAACCCTAGAACCAAGAGTTGAGGGGAAATTTTAAAAATACATTTTTCCAGTTTTTGGAAAGAATTTCACTTAAGAGAGCATATTATTTTTCTTCTCAAGAAAAGAGGCACCAGGAAGAAAAAGAAGGAAACAGAAAATCAGAAGGGTTGCCATCTAAAAACACAAGTTAGAGGTTCGCCAAGAATATCCAAGTGAATTATTTTGTAATTTAGAAACTATACCAAGCGATCTAATCACTCCTTTCTGTTCATTGGTATTTCAGCAATATTCCTTTAGAATTCCCATGGCTTCTTCTGATTTACAACCCAGGTTTTCATAAAATGTGTTAAAATTTTCTTGGCTTAGACCCCTGTTAGAGTATTGAAATACCTTGGATGACCATAAAAATCCTTTGTTGAACAAATGTCCTCAGACCCTTAGGTTGATTTGTTTCATAAGATGCCTAGCTTATCATGTATTTCCTAGATATATCTTTTAGATAAAAATGTTTACTAAATTTTCATTTAATTTACTTCTTGTATTTCTTATCAGTTCATTCTCACACCCTAATTCATGCCTTATTCTCCAGCAGAGTATGTTTCTTATAATAAGCACTCAATAAATGCTTATTGTAAAATGAATGAAAGAATGCCTCTACTGTGTTTCCGTTGCTATCCCACTGGGTCAAAGTTAGGCTAATTACATATTTTAAAATAAAAATGATTGAGAAAACCCAAAGCAGAGTAAACATTCAAATAATAGTTGCACTTCCATTTTAGTCCAGGCTCATGGTTTATCCAACTTGGCACTTGACAAGAGTTCTCCTGGAGGGTGAGGAGGGCCATCTGGTCGACACACTTGCAAAGGGCAGGCTGTGTCTTCAGACACAACTTAGAGTTTTATGAATTTTCCCTAACTTCTTCTTGATCACATTTTTATTATTGGCCTGTACTACTCTTGGAGAGGAATGTATTCCATAAGCATAGCATTTGCTGACTTCTTATTGCTCCAACACTTAAAGAATCCAATAATAGCAACTCATTTTCATCCCATTAGTTGTTTTGTTTGTCATTTATTCAGTTTATCACCAAATATGTTCTCACTGCAAATTCTTTAAGTCTAAATTCCAAAACTCCTTTGCCAAAATATTCAATACCTAGATTAAATCTTGAGAAATAATCCTGGAGTTTGATTAAGTTATAACAGAGGCATGGGGGATAGTTTAGGAGAAAGTGGTGAGAAAGAAAACTTTAGAGTGTGGGTCCTTAGAGTAGATAGAACCTAGGGATAAAAACAAAAGTGTTCTTTCTTCAGGGTTAAGTGCTTTAGAGAGTCACTACATAGGAGAAAGCATATGCTTTGTTTAGAGAAAACTTACACTTTGTTTATAGTAGAGAAGAAAACTTATGTTTTGCTTGTAGTAGAGGAGAAAGCTCATGCATATAGTATAGCAGAAAGCAGCATCTGGGTGTGAATCAGGCATCTGCTACTCAATAGATGTGAAACTTTGGGCAACTGGCTTGATCTCATGGATCTTCTGTTTCCTTATTGATAATGCATGGATGATAATTATTATTCCATTGGATTCTTGTGAGAATTAAATGGCAGAACCTCGTAAAACACCTAGCATCATGCTTATCATAAACTAGGCACTAAAAACTAACAAGAAACAGAACTGTAGATTTAATAAGAATGTATTTGTAACAGACTCATGTTTCTCCCTATAAAGTAGAATAGTCTTGATAGCTCTGTTCCCTTTCAAAAAAAATCATGCCAAACTCTTGAATAATAATCCTATTGAAATATGTAGTAACCTTGTGAAAGTGTAAACTGAGAAAAAAAATGTTTATCTAAAAGCTGGCAAGACTTAAGTTGAGCCTCTCCTAGACCTGCCAGTAAATCAGGGAAGGGACCAACGTGTTTGTTTTTGGTATGGCACATAAATAATTTTGTCCACAGAGGTCCCAAGAGTTCATCCCGAGTAAGTCCATAACTAGTGGAAAACAACAAATGCTAAAGAGGAAGGGTGAGCAGCTCTGAGAAGTCACCAAAAGGGCTTTATAAAGATTAAAGTGTAAGCAAAGCTAGTGCTCCATTAGAGGCTGTTAGGCCTATAGAGACTTTGGAAGCAACAACACTTGTTTTCTTTCCCATGTGTGTTTCCTGGTAGTAATAGGACTTTTAAATCAGGCCTTCATAAGATCTGTAAAGAAATTAGGAAACAAGTACTTGTGGAGTTGTAGCTGATTAGATTTTTGTGTTGAAGGGTTACTACCAGTGATTCAGTGGCAACATGAAAAACGTTAGCCTAACCTTCCATATCTTTCTTCTCAAAACTGTCCACAGAAGAGATTGGTTAATCCTATTTCTCAATAAATAGGAGAAACACAAACTGGCAACTATTGTGCAGATGGAGAAAGAATTGCTGCAGGGTTCTCATGCACCCTTGGCCATATTTTGAGGGATGATTTCTGTTCTTCAAACATTTTCCGAGTGCCTTCTAGGTGCCGGGCACATATCATAGACTTCCGAAATACAAAGATAAATACCTTCTGAAACCTTGGCAACCACTATCTTTATATCAATGCTACAGGTTCTTTTGATAACACAAGATGATAACTGCAATAACAACAAATCTCCTTTGGTCAGTGGTTACACTTCTCCCCCCTATGTTTCTTCCTTCCTCAATCTTGAGGGATTTGGGATGATGTCTGCTCAGACTGCTTCAGGCTGAGAGGGGACTTAGATATTATGGGGCAGATGGAAGGATTTGTTTTCCTTGCAATTGTAGATATTCCTTGTTTTTTGGAATGGGACTTGTCCATCATCATCATTTTGTCGGTTGTCCAGTGCAAGCCTGAAGAACTGGAGAGTGGGAGCTGGCCGTAACTCTGCTGGGATTCAGGGCTCGCCGGCATATGAACAATCCAAATGTAAACTATAGACTCTGGTTAGTAGTAATGCTTAAAATTGGCTCATCAATTATAAAAAATGTACCACACTAATATAAGATGTTAATAATAGGGAAACTATGTGTGTGGGTGTGGGGGGTGGGGTTATTAGGGAATTCCCTATAGTTTGGGGGATTTTTCTATAAATCCAAAACTTCTCTAAAAATAAAGTTAATTATTACAAAAAACAGTAAATACCTTGAAGAGCTCATGGTCTAATGGGCTAGTAAGTGGGACAGACACATAAATACATAACATGCACCGTAAGGTGATAAATGAAAAGAGAACTATGGAGGCACAGAGGACTATTTAGGACATTTTGGTGACTCCACGAGGCTTTCTGAAGGATGGATGCCTGAACTGATTCACTGAAGTATGAATAGGAATTAGTTAAGTAATATCTTGGTGAAAGGAAGCAGTTGGGAATGGTGGCATTCTAGGCAGAGGGATTAATTAGCCTGGGAAAAATCATGGAAAAATGTCATCATACTGCATATAGAGACTGATAAGTAGTTGGGTATTATAAGACTAAAGCCTAGAATGGGAACTGTATGGAAAAGGGACTAGAGAAGCAGGTAGTGGCCAGGTCGTAAAATAGTTCATATAATAACACTAAATATCTTGGATTTGCTCTTCCAAGCAATTGGTATATTGAAGAGTTTTTAAGAAGGGAGTGCCATAGTCAAATTTCCATTTTAAATTCATCATTGTGATCCCAGTCTAGAAATTGGATATGAAGTAGTGAAGAGAGCCCAATTAGGAGGCTATTGAAATTGCTTGTGCCAAAGATGCTGAGAGACTAGATGAGGAATGAAGTAGGAAGAGAGGATGAGAATATGGATTCAACAAGACAGGAAGTACAACTGGCAGAAATTAGACTTCATGGACACAGCCATTAAAAATACTTTTTCAGGGGAGTGGGTGTGGCTCAGTGGTTGAGCGCCTGCTTCCCATGTACGAGGCCCCAGTTTCAATCCTCGGTACCTCTTAAAAAATAGTGCTTCAGAGGGAGAAACATGATTTAGTGGGTACTGATGAATAATTCAGTTTTGAACATAAATCTTCTGAACATAAGAGCTTATGAAGGTATACAAATGTTGCATTTGAATCATGAGAAAGGTCCAGGCTAGAAGTAAAATATTCTAAATCCTAAGCATATGCATAATAGTCAAACATGAGAAAGACTTAGAGAACATTCATTAATTGATCCAGTCATATATTCATCCATACAACAAACACTTATTGAGCATCTGCTACAGGACAAGCAGTGTGCTAGGATCTGTGGATACAGCAGAGAACAAAATAGGCTCTGCCTTCGCAGAGTGTGGCTTCCATAATCTAGATTGGAAAGAGCATTGGATCAGGCTATAGTGTAGGTGGAGGAAAAGATGGTCACAAAAGACTAAGGAAGGGAAGACCAGGAAAAATAGGGTCCTAGAAGCCAGGTGTATTAATCAGCCAAAGGGGTGCTGATGCAGAACACCAGAAATCTGTTGGCTTTTATAAAGGGTATTTATTTGGGGTAGAAGCTTACAGTTACCAGACCATAAAGCATAAGTTACTTCCCTCAGCAAAGTCTATTGCTACGTGTTGGGGCAAGATGGCTGCTGATGTCTGCCAAGAGTTCAGGCTTCTTGTGTTCTTCTCTTCCTGGAGCTCTGATCCTCTCTGGGCTCAGCTGCTGTGCTCTCTCCACAAGGCCAGCTGTAGACTATCAGGCGAATGGCTCTGTCTCTCTCCCTGGGGCTTCTGCTGTGTCTAAGGAGCCGTCTCTATTCCTCTGTGTTCTTCTCCTGTATGTTCACTTCCTAGGCTCCAGCTCAAAACTCTGCATCAAAATGCCAACTCACTCCTCTGCTATGCCATGTAGTTTTACTGATGTGGCCCAATCAAAGCCCTAATCATAATTTAATAATGCCCAGGTATAGACCAGTTTACAAACATAATCCAATATCTATTTTTGGAATTCATAAACAATACCAAACTGCCACACCAGCGAAAGAAAACTTGAAGGAGGAAGGAGTGGTCAACAATTTCAGAAATGTCCGCCAGTAGTATAGGCCCTAAAAAGTGATGATTGGGTTTGGCAATATAAAGCCACTGCTGACCTTGATGAAAACAGTTTTAATGGAGTGACGGGGGCATAAACTAGAAAGCACTGTGTTTAGGAGCTTTAAGGAAGTTGGAGTCAAATATAAAATATACTTAAAAGATATTTGGATGAAAAGTGAGAGAGAGAGATGGAGGGAAAGACTGTTGGTCCAGAAATCTTCAAAGCTTCATCTTCTGCCCTGATTTCTTATTTGTGGTAAATTCTGGACATCTTTGCCTTGATACTCCATCAATAGCATAAACTCAACAACCAACTAAAGCACTGGAAATCCCTTTTTCTATGAATGGTCTTACTAATTCTGGACACCCTGACTTTAAACGTAGTCTCCTTTCCATAATTTTGATACCTACTCATTGCTGGTTCTGCTTTTCCTTTAATTTCTACTGCTACCTCTGTACTACAAATGCTCAGTATATCCCATATGGTCTATTTTGTTAAACGAACAGAAGTTTTCCCTACTTCTTGCCTTTTTGCTTAACCACCACTGCCAGAATAATCTTGCTAAAAACATTCATGTTTATGTTATTCGCATGATCTAAACACTTTAGGGGCTTTCCAGTGCCAACCAAATTAAATGCAAACCCACTAAGCTGGTATTAAAGTTCTCCACCATATGGCTCTAATAAGGCTTCCCTATTTCATATTCATTTCCCCCAAAATGTACTCTGGGATTCAGTTGAATTAGCTTGATCACTCTTTTCAAGTTAAGTTCTAACTTTTCCCCTCCTTGGCCATCAATTCTTCTCCATTTTGTTCAAATTGTATCTGTCCTTTAAGTCCTAGTTCACTTGTCTCCATCATGAAGTTTTTTTTGTTTTTGTTTTTGTTTATACAGAAAACCATATCCACACTGCTTTCACCTTTGGAATCCGTATAACAGTTTAACCATAGTGACATTCTTTGTATTTTATGCACACAGTACTCGTATATCATGCTTATAGTTCCTAATATAGTTTAAGACCTATGAGGTCTCTTCTGGTAGGGGATGCCTAAGCATAGACTCAAAGGTGTAAAGGATGTACATTTTTAGAATGGAAAATGGCCTTCTATTTTATTGATGAAAGAATTGAAACTAAGAAACGTTAAGTGACTTTCTCGAAGTCCTATGGCTGGTCAATTCCAAAGCTGTGCTACAAATCCTCTCTCCTAAGTCTCCATCCAGTACTCTTTCCCTTTCATTAAGTACCTGTTTGGAAAGCTTGAGTTGAATCATCATCCTTGTCAACAATGGTCCTGAATTTGGCACCATCATTAGGGTTAAAGACAGAGTCCTTTCCAGTCTCACAAGTTTGCGATTCCACAACTGAAGAAAAAACTGGGAGAAGACGCGAGCTGCCCATCCAACTTACCAGACGAAAGAGGGAGATGGTGTTTGCAGTGATGTTGTAGTGGCTCAGAACCACGGGATCAGTGCTGACTCCAAAGGACACATCGTGGAATTTCTGCACTACGCTGTGAAATACAGACACTGCTGGTATTCCTAAATCCTAAAAACAGAGGGGGAAAATCACAAAGAAGCAGAATAGGGAAGAGAAAGATGCTCAGTTGTGCCAGAAACCATAGACTTGATTTAGTGTCCAGTGAAACATTTATGTCCAAGAATGCAGGCTAAGTTTGCAGTGGCATTCCCGAGTTTTCCAGACTGTGTGGGTTAGTAAAAGCTACCAAAATTGTGGCACTCATGCCTGGGCTTATGACGGAACTTGTAGCTCCCCAGCAGCTCAGAAGGGCCCCAGAGTCATGGAGGCCTGGAGAGTCGGGATGCACAGTTGTTGATGTGCCTGGGGAGGCAGTGTTTGGGGGAACAAGTGATGGTGAAGGGAGAATGCAAAACCAATGAATGGGGGCTGCCAAAGGCCCCCCCCCAAAAAAAGTAAAGAAGAATAAATCAAATTAAAGTGGGAAGTTTAGAAATCTTATTGACAAAGGTTTGTTCTGCATGTGGAGGGACAGTTCCCCCTGCCCTTCCACCATTCACAAGCTTGTTTGTTATACTGCCCAAGAAGATATTGTTTGCTCTTTGTTCTGACTCTACAACCCAGCCCTGCAGGAGGGAGCAGGAAAGCCGCTCTGGAGTGATGATTCCTGTCCTTCCGTAGCAGCCTGGCAAGACTGCCCGCTGCTGAAAGAGGAACCCCTGCCCACAGCAGCTCCAGGCAAGAAACAGGAAGGAACGGATTCTTCCCTGACACCTCCTGGGGCTGACGGAGGAGATGTGCAGAGAGAAAAGAAGATGACTCATTTCACATCTGAGGTCAAGCAGAGGGAGTTTATTCCTTGCCCATCTGAAAGGGTGTGTTGAGTTCATGCGAGGTATGAACAATTGTTAATCAAGGCTTCCTTTCTTTTATTCTGCTCCTTCAAATGGAATTGCTCATGGATTAAGTGATGGCATCTGGTGGCTATTTAAATCATTGCAGACTCCAGTTCCAGTTCCCCTCTCTTGCTTCTCCCTGCCTTTCTGAGGGTGGTTGTTTTTGTCTACAGCTCAGATCTCTCACCACTGAGAAATGTGTTCGCAGCCTTCCCCTACCCACACCCCCATTTGCTTCTCGTGGCCGCTATTCCAGCTGTGTACACAGAATGGACAGGGTGATGGTAAGCTGGAATAAAGAATGGAAACAGACAAGAAGGACTGCAATGAGGGCATTCGGGCTTGATCAGCTTGAGAACTGCCAGGTGCCACCCCCAGGGAAAGCTGAAAGGGCTGGAAGGATGCCCCCTCCTTCTGGCTGCCTTTATTAGCAGGCAGCCAGTCTGCACAATGGGGGAAGACGAAGGAGGTAGACAGAGGTAACTACTGACTAATGCTTGGGGGCTTCAGCATGAAATGTGTTGCCTGGATGATCAAAGTTGAGCTCACTCTGGCCTCTGCCTCAGCATATCCAGATACTGCCTTAAGCATCAATACAGCCAAAGATGAGGAGATCCAGCTTTAGAACTTGAGAACTTTTGAATAAAATGTAAGAAAGAACTAACTCATAGACTGGGGCTGTTTTTAAATGGAAAGAACCCAACTGACAAGCTGAGAGCAGGCTCCATGCTGATGCACCTCTGCCCATCTGTTCCTAAGGCAGTGCCACCTGGCCAGGAGCTGCTATGGCTCCTGAGATAGGACGTTTCTGGCTCTTGGGGGCAATAGTGAGTGGCCTATCTGGACAAACCTGGAAGAAGCCTATCACAGCCACCTCAGCAGCAGCAATGAATTCCACAGCCGCTTGGACACCTGTGAGCTGCACGGGTTCCTGAGCAGCACTGGCGCCATCTAGAAGGAGGGAGAGAGAGAGGCAGAGGTAGTGGGGTGCTGAGGGGGAGAAGCAGCAGCTCAAAATAACGATGGCATCTGTACCTTTTCTCTTCATACTAAGGCCAAGGAGATGACAGTTTCTAGGGGAGCTTCTAGCCCTCCAAGGCTTTTATTTAACAACATATGGAGGGTGACCCCAGACTATGGCCTTTCCCTGAAAGAAAATGACAGATTTCCCTCTTCTCCACTAGGCAAAATAGGCCTTTAGGCAGAATTTTCTGGAAAATTTTCCAGGTTCAGAGGAAAATTATCTACTGCCATGTTCCCTCCCCTTCTCCTAACCACATTCTTACCCCATGTTCACCCAGGTGTTTTTTCCTTTTACCTGAGGATGCCTGAACTTCTACAGCAACTTCTGAGGGCAGCCCCCATGTGAGGAGAAAGAAGATAAACAAGCACTTGGACCGGGCAGTTTCCATTGTTCTTCTCCTTGTTCCAGCTTCAAGCCCTGGACTTTGGGTTTGGGATGCCGTCTCTGGGCGGTCCACTCTGGAATTAATTGACTGTGGTGTTATTAGTACTTTGGGAACTTCGCAGCTGGCTCCAGGTGGACCTTCAGCTTCTGAGATAAAAGACCCATGCTCAGTGACCAGGGCCTCAGAAGATAACCAACCACAAAAAAGCCACACAGTTCATTTAAATAAAAAAAATACATGCTACTTCCCAAGTATTGACCTAAGCACCAGTGATGCAGAGGTAATTATGCACTGATCCAGCCTCTCTCTAAATTTAGAGTTTTAATGGGAGAGACAGTCAAATAAACAGGTCATTTAAGTATAAATTAGAAAGTGATAAAATAAATAGAGAAACTAATAGGGTGCTAAGAGAGCACCTTCATGGGCTCAGTGAAGGTTTTCTTCCTGCAGGGGATGTCCAAGCAGAGCTCTGCTTGAATACGTTTTTGCCACACAACCAAAGGTGGTGGAGTAAAGTGGGCTTTCCTCCACTTTCCATGTGGAGTAAAGAGTATGAGCCCAAACACAGAGATGTCAATGTAATTTCTTGAAAGAATTATATGTAATGGAGTATTACAAAAAAGGAGGGAATGGTAAATGCAGTCAGAAAGGCTTCCTGGGACCAGATCCCTGCAGACCTTGGACTCAAACACAGGAGCTTCGATTTTATTCTGTAGGTCATGGGCACTGTCTTAGTTCACCGGAGCTGCTATAACAAACACCACATGATGGGTTGGCTTACACTACAAAAATAATAAGCCAATAAGCTCATGGTTTTAGAGCCCAGAAGTCCCAAATGAAGGCCTCAGCAAGGCCATGGTTCCTCTCAGAGCCTGGAGCCTTCTAGTGATGACTTGCTGACTCCTTGGGGTTCCTCGACTTGCTTCTGTGACATGGCAAGGTCCTTGGTCTCTTCCTGAGGCTTCCTTTGACTTCTGGCTTCTCCAGGTTTTTCATTTCTACAAACTGACTGCGTCTGAATTTCCTCTCCTTCTAAGGCCTCCAGTAATACGGATCCAGACATGCCCTGATTGAAGTTGGCCACATCTTAACCAGCAATAACATCTCCAAAAGATCCTATTTACAAATAGGTTCCTGCATACAGGGACACGGATTGGGATTAAAGAACATATCTTTTGTTGGGTTGTATGATTCAGTCTACTGTAGGTTCCCACTGAAAGATCTTCAGCAGGAGAGAGACAATGTCTGATTTTTCCCATAGATGCCTGTGAGAAATCCAAGATGAAATTCTTCTTGTTACTTTTTGAAATTCTTATTTATTTTTATTTTTAAAGAAGCTTTAGATTACATAACTTTTACATCAAAAATATAGGGGATTCCCATGTACCCCACCCCCTGCCCTTCCCACACTTTCCCACATTAACAACATCTTTCATTAGTGTGGTAGGTTTGTTAATTGATGAACACATATTGAAGCATTGTACTAACAAAGTACTATAGTTTACATTATAGTTTACACTTTGCCCCGCACAATTTTATAGGTTTTGACAAAATATACAATGGCCTGTATCCGTCATTGCAATGTCATGCAGGACAATTCCAATGTCCCAAAAATGCCCCCATATTGTACCTGTTCTTCCCTGTCCTTCCCCTCCAAACCTCTGGCAGCCACATGCAAGTTCTTCCATTGCTAAAATAATCATAAGTCTACTTTAGTCGATAGCTGCTTTCTACTCTTATGTTTGTTCATTCCTCACTCTTGGGGATTTGGGATGGTGATGCCCACTCTGTCTCCAATTGAGAGAGGGCTTAGATCCCATGGGGCAGATGGTATAAACTGTATTGCTTGCAGGTGCAGAGATTCTTTATATGTAGGTTTCAAGCCTGGAGGAAACTTCTCTATGGTGATACCAAAAAAATGTGATTTTTCCACCATTCATATTCTGAATGCTCATTGCTCATTGCACTGTTCCCAATGAAATAAATCCATATTCTATTGTGTCCCCCACCCACAGCCCCTCTAAGGGAACTCACAAATGTGAATCACCCAGTTACCATATTTGTTTGAAGGCAGAAAGCAGAAAAATGAGGGTCTCAGGCAGAATATACAGTTGTTTTATTCTTACTCTGTTACACTGTTTACAGTATCTCTCACAAAAGAAGAACCCCAACTGGCAAGGAATGTGATTAGGGATTGTCATTGAGCCAGCAGCAACCACAAAAGAATCCGAGGATAGGAATGAACTATTGTAACCTACGGCAAAAGGATTGTTAGTGATAGTTTGTCCATTTCCTGGCCTCTAGTTGCTCAAATGGGAATAAGAAAAGAACACATTCAATGACTGTGCATTGGGATGGAGACCTTTGAAGATCTGATTCTGATGGGGCACCAGACAGAGTAGGTAGGGTGCAAACCCGGCTTTTAACCTCTTGTGCTAGGTACCATCGCAAGAGGCAGTGCGGGATAAGATGTATCCATAAGAGAATGTGGGGAGTGTTGGAGACGGGGCCCAGCTGTGAACAGAGAGGAGGGACTGGGGACCAACATGACTGAGAGGGTTCTTCCAGGTGGCAAGGAGTGGGGAAAGGGATAGGCAGATGTGCTCATTCTGTCCACTCCTTCTTAATGGACAGGTTCCACTCCCAGGTCAGGTGGTCATACTTGTCGTCGTCGGTGAAGAAGGACTTGATATGGTAAGTGCCTCGGGCCAGCATGCCCTTTGGAGCCTCCTCGATTGGAGTCAGGAACTCGTACTCCTCTGGCCGAGGCCCATAGCTGCCGACCATAAATGTTGCTTTATCCACTAGGAAGAAAGAAAAAAGTCATTAGGGCAAGAGTCAGATAGAGGAAAACAAACCCTGCAAACTAGAGTCTGGGGTTAATAGTTTACAGTCACGGCTAAGTAATCTGCCATAGTTCCCAAGAATCATTGTTTTTAAAAGGCACCACAGCTGATTCTGAGTACCAGGAGACCTGGGGAACCAGTGCCTCAGATCAGTGGGGGTCAGGCTCTTTTTTCATGGATGTGGCAGATTATACCATCAAAACTGCAAAACTGGTTGAGACCTGAGTTTTGGGATAAGCACTAACTCTCAAAGTCATAAAACCTCTTTAGCCTCAGATTCTTTCTCTATCTAATGAACTTTTGGGATGTTCTACCTACAAAACTATCCTTCTATGAACAAATCACTTGGGGAGAGATAAAGTAACAGTTGGTAATAGAATGAGCAGAATTAGAGGAGGTAAAAATTGGATGGAAGGGGGAAATCAATAAATTAGTAAAAGGAAAAAAAAGGTGAATTAGAACAAATGCTTTATAGATGAGTAATTAGGATACACATTAAGACTAGTTGAGTTTTTGGAAAGTATAAACAAAAATAAATAGGGAGGCAAGTAGCATAGAATTGGCTTTTAAGTATTATTAATAAGTTTAAAGAAACAGCTACAGATGCATCTTCTTGCCCAAGTGAAGCAACTGTCTCTGTACTCAAAGAAAAAAGTACTTTGAACTATTTTTTCACAAGGCTGGATATTGGAAAGGCCAAAGAAGATCCTTCAGGCCAAGAATCTTCTCTCAGATTTGAACAGAGTAGCTCTTACTGTTGTACAAATAGACCAGACAATGACTTCCCTATCCTTTGTTTATTGCATTGGTGGGACTGGCCTATAAGTATTACTGTTTTAGAACTCTGAGGCAGGGTAGAAACACTTCCATCATCTTCCCACTTCTCATTTCTTCCTGCCCATGTTAATGGAAGAACAGGTAGATTTCTAAGGCAGGTACAGTTATATACTACTTTGTAGAGAACAAGTGCCGATTAAGTAAGGTTGTTATAATATTTGTTTCAATTAGGTAACTTTTCTCAATCCTAGAACAAGTCATTTTCCTGTTTCTTTGGTAGGAAATCAAGCACTGACCTCCCACTCCCACCCCTCACCTCCCACCTGCAACATACATACCACTGGTCAAGTCTTTCTCATTTTGGATTTCTCTAATGAATCCAAGTGAATTATTCCATCCTCTAATTCTGCTTATTCTGATCACCAACTGTTACTTTATCTTTCTCCAATTGCTTTGTTCATAGAAGGATAGTTTTTTAGGTAGAACATCCTTAAAGTTCATTAGAACTTTTATACCTGTCAACTGATTTTTAAAAAAGTTTTAAAAAGTATTTTTATGTACTTTGTTTATCCAAACCTATCTTGATTACTTTTCTTCTTTCTGAGTAATAAAGGTGAATCCCATAGGCTGCATGCCTATAGCTAGTGGCTGACGCAAAGCTGAAGCAGGCTTCTGGATGTTGGCCTTGCACCTCTCTATTATGTCTAGGTCAGAGGTATATGCATGCCCTTTCCTTGATGAAGGACACCAGTTTTTATCAAATTCTTATATGGGTCTATTACGAAAACTTATTAGTAACCAGAAGTTTAAGGATTGGTGAGAAGCAGAGTTGGGACAGCGAAAAGTATAGGGTCCCTTACCTTTCACTCCAGACCGGTAGGTGAGCTGAACATATTTCAGGCCTGACACAATATCCTTGTTCACCTGTAGGGGAGAAGGATCCAGGTAGCTCAAGTTAAAGAGGGTTCTTCATTTTCCCTCGTCTTTTGTGTTGACCCTGCCTAGCGGAGTCTTCTCTGAGTCTGAAAGGCTGAAGATTTAGTTCAGAGTAAGTGTTCCTATTCTCTTTTGGGGTGCTTGTGAGGTAGAGATTGGAGATCACAGACCTCAGCATTGCCAACACGGTTTCAGTCATAAGACACTCAGATTTTTATTGTTTGGGGAGAGAGGAGTAGTTAATTAAAGCATTTCTCAGTAGTCCTCATGGTACTTCTCCTTCTTTTTGGAACGATCTTGAGCCTCTCCTCCCCAAAGCCACTGGCCAGGAGACTCTCCTTGTCTTAGGAAAGTTTACAAAAGGACCAATGGAAAAAGTTATGCAAATATCTGAAAAACATAATCTGGGAAACGATCCATCTAGCATATGAAAAACAAACAACAAGGAGAAAACTCGAAATGGAAAATCAAGCCAAGGAGGCGCAACATAAGCGAGGCTGGAGTCTCAAGGTGAGGAGGTGGCCTCATGAAAACATCCTTTTCCGCACATAAATAACGGGAGAAAGCTGCGTGTGTGTGGCAGGCACTTTGGATGTTTCTCATTTTTCGGATGTTGTCTGAGAACCTGCCACTTTCCTAAGCCTTTCAAAGAAAATTCACTAGAGCAGAATGAAAATATATACAGGCCCCACACTTTGTTTTTCTATGATTCATTTCACCTGGAAGTGAACTGGCTTTTCCATCTATACAAACAAATTAAAGTGGAGATTGCGCCATCCACTGGTGACTTGGCCGTTGTTCACCTCATCCTCTGTGCTGATCCTGCCTGGCTGAGTTCACCAATATGAGGAATTAAAGCATCTTCATGTAATTTCCTTCTTAAAATGGTTACCTCTCCCCCTCCCGCTTTTGGACGCAATGATGAAAACAATCTGTCAGTGCTATATTTTGTTTTATTGGTAGTGAAGTGACGTAGCAGTGAGCACCTCCACTCACTAACGTCTGTAGTACAAACCCATCCGAAAGCAGACAGAATGCAAACAGCTTCAAAGAAGCCCAAACTTTCTAACTCGGACTTTCAGACATAGCTCCTAGGAATAGGGAAAACGAATGAGCATCTTTCTAGAGATCCCTAATCTGGTCCCTTGGGTCTAGCAGGCAGCGGTGGTCTGGTGGAAAAAAGACCTAAGGACAAGAAGGTTGGTGAGGCTGGCATATGGTCTTCGAAACAGAGCATCTCCCATTTTTCTACCACTCCATAGAGTGTCCGTTTAATATGTAAACACTTGGGATGGGGAAAAAAAAGTATGAGAATTCATAGCATCCTCTTTCTCCGTCCACATACCCCTCCCCATTGTTTCTTCCACCCCAGGAGGAAGAAGCCTTGGGAGAAGAATGACAGTGAGAGCTGGGAAAATCACAGATACTTTGTTCTCTTGGGAGATGGAGAAAAACAGGGAGAGAGTGAAAGAACCATCCTAGGCCAGGCTTTTGGAAGGAGTCCTGTGAAGGTTTTGGGGGAAAGGAAAGAACACTGGGAAACAACTAGGAGAGAGATACCAGAAGAGAATTTTAGGATGTGCTGCTGGTGTTATAAGTGTTTACTTTCTTGGACATTTTTCAAGTGCTGCCAGTAGAAATTTAAATTGCTTTTGAATTATTTTCAAATTTTGACCTGGCATTTCTTCTAACTGTAGCTCCATGTTGGGCTGGGTTACCAGGTAGTTCAATTTTATGGGAGTTACACATAGGAAGTGCTCTTCCTCCTTTTAGATATAAGGTCCAAAAGTCTGAGGTGGATGGAGCCTGAATGTCCCTTTCTGTGCCTCATCGCAAAGCTCCTACGCTACCGCCTCATTCCTCAGCCTTCCCCCCCATAACAGAAGCCCATGCTCCAGACCATTCCTTCTCATCTTTCTCACGTAAAATGATCTGTCGTGTTGCATTTGAGAAAAACTGGCCTACTGGATTGACAAATTAATGCAGTAGCATTATTAATAATTGGACTGATGTGCAACCCATTCTAGGCATATTTGGACACGATGCCTTGCTAAACTCCCAGGTACTTTAGTAAAAAATAGAATGACAGAAAACAAGTGAACTAGTGCCTATTAAATATTTCCAAAATGAAGTTATTTTGGGGCTTATTTGTATGTGGTGGGGAATGACTGTCCATGAACTCTGAATCACCTGCTCCTAGAAGAATGGAAGGTCCAGTGTGCGAGTAGAACAGGCAAGTGGGCACGTCCTTGGTAGAACCCAGGTCCTGGAGGGTGGGGTGAGTGGGATGATGGGCAACCAAGGCAAACACTAGTAATTAAGAACAAACAGTGCAAACAGTTTCAAAGTCAAGGCTTTCTTTCTCCTTGATTTCGGCTGCTCATTGGGGTGTGATTCAGTATTCACAAATGTCAATTTATTTCCTATTTAATTTTGCTCTTGTCTTTTCTGCCACTATAATTGCAATTGCCAGTTACCAAAGACCACACTCCCTGGATTTTTATAAACATTGAACAAATAGAACTAAGGCCCTATCTGTTCTATTTATTTTCCTATTAATTGATTCTTTCAATTATCATTTCTCAATATATATTCTTTAAGTATCTACCACTTATAAGGTTTTGCGTGAAATACCGGAGGAAGGGGTATATAATCTCTCCCCACCTGGAGGAGCGTAGGCTGGCTAAGAAGGAAATGATGCCAATGGGACAAGACCAGGCAGCGTGTGTCTCACAGAGAGAGGAATTCACTGACGTGAGTGGTCAGTGGAAAGGTCAGGTGAGGGTCCTGGCTGGGAACAGGCATGCAGCAAGTCTCAATGAGTGGAGCTCAGAGTTGGGGAGACAATATACCAGGTGCAGGGGGAAAAAAAGAAACAAATAATGTGCAAACATGATAATGTGAGAAATTTAGTCTCTGATAGGAAAGCTTTATACTTTACAAAAACAAACACACAAGGCAAGATACTTACTCTGAAGTTAATTTTGACTTTATATCCAACACCTTCCTTTAGTACAAAGGTTTCTTTTTTGAGGGCCTCAAGATCCCCTGTAAAGAGGATTTAGAAAGAGTTTATTCTCTCCAGAAGAAGATACACAGGGGTCCTAGTGACGCTTGAGCTCCAGATCCCTTCAATGGCCCTGTAAGAGCAGCATGGTCCACAGGGCCCTCAAATCAAAGAGTATTTGAGATGAGTCCCTGCACACACACCAACTTGAAATCCCACAAACCTTACTGCTCAGATAGAAAAGCGATGTGGTAGAGTTCCCCCCCACCCCCAAATGTGATGACAATTCTAAAAATATGTAAGACATTACCAGTAACGAGTTATGGAGATAAAAGAATGTTTTCTAATTGCCAACAATAAAGCAAGCTTTAATCAATCATACTAGAAGAAAGTCTAGATTATCTTCCTATTCTCCTATTGAAAATAATATTACATATATGTCATAAAATGAAGAGGTGATTAAAGAATCTTTCCCCCCCTCAAAAAAAAAGAAAGAAAAAAAAAAGAAATGTAAGAAAAATATTATATAGGAGTGCCAGGTATTTGTTTCTATAGATTTAGTGATGCTTGCAGAATTTTCTAGCTCTTAAAATTTAGTTTTGATTCATTTTATCATTATAAATAAATATTCACGTTCGTACTTAATTTGTATTTGCGATTTAATATTATTTTTCTTAAGGAGCATCACCTAAATTATACGAGATTCAGGCTCCATAAAACCTGAATCCGCCCCTAATTCCTGCTTCCTGCCTAGGGTGACAGCAGTCGTTGTGCTTCTCTCCATCTGACCTGTGTAATCTGACATTCAGGTGTGTGTGTGTGTGTGTGTGTGTGTGTGTGTGTTTTGGACAGTTGTGTGTGGTGCTTCGTGCACACAGTTGGTGTCAGTGTAGGTATTTCTGGGATTCATCTCACTAGCTTCTTTGTGAGGAGAAATTGAATTTAAGTTTCTTTCTGCTGGGACAGGGGACAGAGACCAAATTCCCCCTGTGATATCACAAAGCCCTTCCGAACAGCAAAGATTTCCTTTAGTGCTAATTTGGACCTTATCTTGCAAACTGACAGTTGCACCTGTTAACCTTACACAATTTCATACAGGAAGAGGTTTGAGTCCTTGAGAGAGGGAGGGAGCTAAGGAGGGGGCGGGAGGCTGTCTTCTGGGGAGATGCTAGACTCTGAGGAGGTATTTGTGAAGTGTGCTGGGTTTGCTATAATGAGTTCAGTTGAACAGGAAGTGTGTCTTCTCAGCCTCTGATTTCCTCCCTCTGACAAAAAGCCCATATAAGGTAAAGAGTGGATGTGTCCTGTGAGAGAGGAACTACCTTGCTGCTAAAAGCCTGCTGTTCTAGAATTGTCCATTGCTCTGTCTCACAGAGCACAATTTTTGCATTTGGTAATGCTTTTTTTCACTACCAGCCTTGATCAGATGGTAAAGCAGGTTAACCTTGCCTTCGATGCCCCCAACCTCCTGGTTCTGTTTCCCTTTTCTCATTCCCTCTCAGATGCCTGTTGCCCCCTTAAACCCACCTTCCAACCTCTCCCCATCTCTTCAAGACTTAAGTCGCAGGAAGGGACTTGAACCTTAGCCACAGTGAAGTGAAAGTGATTAATGACCTCCGAATCTGTACACCTTCACAGGGGAAAGGTGCTTACTTAAGGACCAGAGTTTTAAGCTGCAATAATAAAGATCTAGCGGCATTATCCTGAAGGTCTGAGATTGCTCCTTGACTTCAGGTAAGTTCTGTGGCTCATCTAAGAGCCATACTCCGTCTGATATTCAGAATAGATAAATATATCACTAGTACAATTCCAGAAACATCCTACTTGCTACTTAATATTTCCATCAACAGACTTTTTACGTGAACAGTAATTCTTCTACAATCATATGGAGATCTGAAGTTATTACGATACAAGTAAATAGGTCAAGAGCTACCCCTGCACTCCATTAAATTAAGTAGACAGAGGGCGGGCTCGTCACTGAGCATGGTAAAGTAGAGGCCATTCTGAAAGCAGTCATTTGTGAACTGGCACCAGCACATGTGCCTCTGGGATTCACCTTATTAACGTTTCCTTCTGCAGGGTCAGGGGGCAGAAACCGCATTTTCCCTCCGGTCCCTCTGAGCAGAAGAGATGTGTCCACTTACCGGTGAGGTCCATAGTGATTGGTCCTGGGGCAGAATCACAAACCAGGGAAAGACGAGTGACAGAAACGTTTGGGGCCGTGGGGTCTGCGGGATTCAAAAGAGAATGTAAGTGCGGGGAAGAGACAAGTCCGTGCAGGGTGTGAGTGTTGTGTGTGTGTGCATTTCAAGTAGGAGAGAGAATATAAAAGTAAAGGAGCTATGTCTATCTGGAGTAGACATAGAAATGGAAGTGGCAGAGTCACCATACTCGATGGCGACGGCCTTATAAATTACAGTGATGCTATTCCAGGCTCAGGCTCTTGTGGGGTCATCTTAATGATCAACAGCAACCTGGGCAAGTGGCCCTGGGCAAGGAACTGTGCTAGAGGGAGACAGCCTATGCTTCTCTTTGGGCCATGTCTTGCTCTGCCATTGTGTATGTGGAAGAGCTGAATGGCTAGTGAAAGAGTGAGGAGAGAAAAAAAGAAAGTGTGAAGATGATAGAAGGGACTACAATTCTTCATGTTTGCCCCGATTTCTTTCTAAATCCTCCGTGTGCTATTTCTGCCCATCTCATTGCTAATCTGCACTTTATCTCCAAAGAAGACTTACTAATTATACAGTCCCGAATTTTATTCAGCATATATAGAGTGTGTCTCCTGCAAACACGGGGAGCAGATGCCTTATCTGGGACCTTCCAGCAGCCCCCTTCCCCATCCACACACCTGCTACCACAGGACCATCCCCCAGGAGGGTTTTCTTGTACTTGGCTAGACTCTCATCATCCTTGTCCATCTCCTGCAGCTCTTTCAGAGACTTCTGGGGTGGGGGCTTGTAATTGAGCTTGCTGTCCAGCTCATCGTCATCCTCCTCCACCTGTGGCTCTGGGGTCTTTTCAGTCATTTTGATCTATTTCAGAGAGAGAGAAGGATAGTCCATTAGCCAAAAGTCAGTGGATATGAAGGATTTTTTTTCAGCTTCTGTTAGCACCCCTCCTTGCCCTAAAGGAGTTCCATAATCTTCAGTGATTTTCCAGATTTTCTTTAATTCAACCTTATTATTTTTCATGAAATAAGAATGTAATGTATTCCAGTCATTTATAAGACCTGTCTGAGTTTCTCTGTGCTGTGATAAGTAGCTTCAGTTCACTGAATAAAACTGAAAAGAAATAACTCATCTGTGAATCATGTTACCAGTGAAACAATAGCCCAAGCAATCCCGAACAATGAGCCGATAGTCCCAGTTCAAAGAGTTATAGAAATGATCACAGTCCTCCAAATGCAGCCAGCCATGCTAGTGCCAAAATTCTTATCATGCACAATCCCAGTTATGACGGTTTAAAGAGACGGGCAAAGTACCAGCTAAAGAAATGGTTATATTCTTTCCATTAACTGAATCCTTCCCTGAACTCCTGTCACATCTAAATGGTGACTCATGCAAAATTGTAGACCTCTGTGATACCTGCCTGGGGTGTCTGCCTGGCTCACATAGAACACAGCTGATAATTCCTTGAGTACAGGTGCTAGGTTTTTTATTTCTCTCAAATCCTCTGTGACACCTGGCATAGTTCAAGAACTTTATAAATACCTATTGACTGGGTTTTTTTGATTCTACACCTAAAGAGCTTCTGTTCTTTTGAAATGCCACAAAATAGCAAAAGTCTCTTTAAATTTCTCATTCTAGACAAAATTGTAAAGTAGAAGTTTGTCTTTAGTACCCTTGCTGGACCTACTCCCATTTTGGCCCTCCCTCCTCCCTTCTCTCTCCCTTCCCCCATGCATGACCTTATGCTCAAAGGCCCCACCTGGGTATATCCTGGAGTTTGCTTTCTTCTGTCATCATCTACATTTACTTGTTCTGTGCTAATTCATAGAGAGGATATTTAATAAAATCATTCACATGATTTCACCAAATAAAAGATTCATAAGTTATTCCTTCGTAGCACATGTATAACCACAGAGTTTCAGAGTTGAAATGAACCTTAGGGGTGATAGACCCCAACCTTTATTTTATCGGTGAAAAAAATTGAGACCCAGTGCTTAAGAGAATTGCCCAGGTTCACCCAGTGATGAGATACAATGTTCTAAGCAAGAAGAACTCTCTGGTGGAAGAATTTCAGGCATGGTGGCTGGAAGCAATGGAGATATTTAGATGAGGAGGCCATTTTTTAAATTCCTCTCAGTTCTAACTCTAGGGTAACAGTTCCCTGCCTTTGGGTAAAGTCCTATTGCTTCTAAGTGACACAACTCTAAGATTATATCTATCACATCTCATCCTGAGTGACTCTGCAAACCTCTAGAAAGTTCCCAGAGAATGAAGATATCTCTGGCCAGAATCAAGTTGTGGTTTTGAGTTTCAATGTCGATTCATTAGCAACAGGAGTAAAAATAATTTGGAAGTGAAGCCAAACAAAAGCAATTTTAACAAAACAATTGAAAAATATGATATCTCTTGGCTCATCATTCCTCCTTCAACTAAACAATAAGCCAAACACTATGAACCTTGCCCAACTCTAAAACCAGAATTGCGTGTCCAGGTCCACTTCCTGTACAGGAAGGAAATATATAGGTCTGTTCCTATGGCAACTTTTATCTCTGCTGCAGAACCACCACCATCCAAAGCTGAGACTCTAGAGACCAACACAATAAACAGAGAGACTAACACAACTCATTTGCCAAACAATACTCAGGACAAGTGAATGAACTGGATAGATTAAAATGAAGGATGCAGTGGGTGGATGTTGTATGTTGTGGGTAGTTTAAGAACAATCATCAAAGAACGGATGAAGAGCAGACCAAATGAGATTAATCAGGTGAGACAGAGTCTCATCTGGTGACATCCAGGAGCCTGATACCTAGGGTGGAGGCCACATAACAAACCTGCAGACAGAGTATCAAGAAGACTACCTACAGATGAGAGCATCCCCATACCCATGGACAGGACTTTCTGGAATCTATCACTTGATTCTGAATCACCTGCTTGAAGCCGGACCATCAGATGATGCCATCACACCCAACACTACTGAAGATGATTTCAATAGCCTATAGGCGATTGTGACTTCACCACCTCAAATCTCGATTCTGAAAGGAGAATGTGTGTGTGTGTGTATATGTGTGTGTGTGTGTGAGAGAGAGAGGAAGAGAGAGAGAGAGAGAGAGAGATCTGTTCTAGGATAGCATTTGCCAACATCTAACTGTGTGGCTATTGGCAAGACAATTTATTTATCATCTAGATCTTGGCCTTCTCATTGGTAAATCTGAAGTCTTATAATGTCAGTTCTAAATTTCCCTGATGCCTTGCAAACAGATATAGTAATTATTTCATAAAAATGAGGCACAAAATTACTTAAAGACATAGAAGAGCAGAGGCTAACGTGGGATGACTGTATGAAATTGTTGCTGTCAAGAGGAAGAAATTCAGGACCACATTAATGTAATTAGGTCTAATTATAGCATAAGAAGAAGAGATACCAGGCCAGATGACCCCAAAACCCACTGTGGAAAGCTGATTAGAAAATACTGAAATTGTAATAACGTAGCAAATAAAGAACTGGGAAAAGCAGTCTTCAGGGAAAGCCCTCTCAAAGCAAAATTAAGTTCAAAAGTTTTTGTTGAGCACCTGCGTGATACAGTGGCACATACTGATGTTTAATTTCCCTCCAAAGTGGAGGTGGGCCTGGAAGTTGGGCAATCTCGCCATACTAAAAAGGCCCAGTTGGTTTGATTGATGATTCTTAATTTCTTTGGAGGTTATTGGTCTCTTTAAAAATCTGATAAAAGCCAGGCTCTTTCTCCCAAAGTAAAAATCAATAAGCCTGTAAAATTCTGCATACAAGTCTGGGAGTTCATGGGATCCCTGAAATTCCTCCTAGATTCTATGGGAGTTCTGGATTTCCAGATTAAGAATATGACCTGGAGATTCTAACTTCCCTGGAATGTGAAGTAGAGAGTTGAGTATTAAAGAGGAAGCTTGCATCTCCACGAAGCCTGGCCACATCAATGACTCAACTTAGCCTGAAGCTAAAGATCATTCCCATTTACCCAAAACTTTGGCTATGCAAAAGCAGAAGAAGATCCAGGCAACATCTGTATCTGAAGGAGCATAACCAGGAGGACTGGCCGAGGAGCAAAGTTGCACAGCGAGAAGCTCTGTAGGGGAAGAATTGATTTGATTTTGGGTACTTATCTCTTCATCGAATTAGACTCAGGCATGGGTTTTGGTCTGGCTTTGCTACTGACTGCTTGTGATCCCCTGAACAAATGTTTTAACCGCTGTGGACCTTACTCTCCTCACTGTGGGTGGTGATGGTGGTGGTGGTGGTGAGAGGTTAGGACAGAATAGCTCTAGATGCTTTCCTTTTCTCTGGTTTCTTTCTGCATATTTCTCTGGATATCGCACTGCAATCCCATGTCAGCAAAGCTGCCAGACATTCTTATTTCACCAGCGTATATAAGAGAATATCTATCTCTGTGCTTTATTATTTAAAATTTGTGTGAATTCCCAAAATAGGCTACATTTTTAATTGTGAAATTAATCTGATAACTTCAGATTCTCGCCAAAGCCCAACCATAAATTGTTTCTATAGTGTGACAACGAATTCCCAAACTATGTGTGTGTGTATATTTAACCACAAACCTCTTGAACAGTTATTCAATTTTCTTTTTATCCTCCCATTTTATGGATACTTGCTGAAGTGAGAATAAGAATTTTATGGAAATCCTATAGGATGTTTTCCAATCCCATCATCTAAAGTAAAAGTAATTTATATGATTAATAATAGTCATAACTTATACTACAGAGTGCTGTGTGTTTTCATGAAGATTAGCTCATTTATTCCTCACAACAAGCTTATGAGGCAGCCATTATTATCATTATCATTTACGGATTAGGAAACTAAAGCTCAGTTTAGGCAATTTGCCCAAGGAGACACATCATGTAAGAGGCAGAATCAATGTGTGAGCCCAGGTTGTCTGATTGAGAAGCCTGAGCTTTTAGGCGCCCTGCTCTGTTGCTTCACCTGTCTTGATTAAGAAGAAACAACGAACTTATGGGATTCATTAATCATCCTAGGACTCGATCAGGGGAGCACAGGCAGAGGTAAATACTTTCTTGCATGCTCTGCAGGACAGCTTTAGCAAAGCAGGGAAGTGCCATAAAAAGAGACTTTCAGTGCGATTCTGCCCCTAACTGTGCCACCTTGTGCAAGTCGCTTACCCTCTCCAGGCCCAGTTTCCTCCTCTGCACGATGAGATGAGTTGCATTAGAAGCTCTCTAATGCCCGTTGTTAATTCAGTGACTAATGCTCTCTAATTTAAAGACATCCGTGAAATGAGAAAGGAAAAGAGGAAGTGGAGGTGGCGTTGGAGAGAACCCAGCCCATCAGCATAAAGCATTCTGCTTGGGCTTTTCTCGCCTCCCTCTCCTTGCTACTCGCCCACTCTGCCACAAAGAATAGGGTTTTTTGTTTGTCTGTTTGTTCTTTGCACAGGAAAAGTAACATGGAGAATTTAGCAATTATATATTTAACAAAGTTACTGTTGACTCTGTACCCATTGGGCCCCAAAGCACAAATGGCTTTTTCTCCTGGCACACTACTCTCATATCCCTATTTTCTGCTCAAAGATGAATTTTCACAGGGGAACCCTCACACCCCCACGCTTGCTATGCAGCAAAACAGTGTCAAACATTAGACGTGCTGAGGCAGATCTTCTTAGGCTCCATTAAAATGCCAAATTAAATTAGGATGGTTACTTATAGCACGCCTAGGGCATAACACAAACCAGTGTTTTCTCCTGTAAATTTTTAAAGCACTGAAAGTGAAATATACTTAAGGGCTGATGCTAATCTCAGGATGGAGCAGAATTGTCTGGTTTATTCATACCATTCTGAATGAGTTGAAGGCAAGAGAAAAAAAAAATGAAGCTCCTGAGTTTAGAAGAAACATAGCACTTGGTTATTTCAGAGAAAGGTGACCTTCATGTTTGATAGACCATGGACTTTGAAGTCAGATGGACCAGGGATTCAAACTTTGTTCTGCATTTGACTTATTATAGGACTTATATTAACTCACTGAGCCTCCGTTTTACTACCAGTAAGTACAAATAACAATCCTTCTGTATGGGGCTCAAGGCTTGAATAGAACATATCAGAAGTGCTGGAACTATGCTGGCCCACAGTGGGTGTCGGATCAATATTCGTCCCCTCCTTGTCTCCCTCCCCTGTCTGAATGCTGCCTATTTTGTGTGCTCAGCCTCACTGAAACCAGGTAACTGACTGTCCAGGTGACAAATGCCTTTTTCCCCTGGAACTGCAGTTGTTGACTATATCCACAGCTTCCTTCCCAAAAATAGATTTTGTTTCTTTGAGGAGTATGGAAGGGACATGAAGTTCTGGGAATGGCCAGGATTGTTTATAAACCGAATCAACCTTAAAATGGGACTATAACTATTATATTTCTTTAAGACACTTCCACATAAACAATTTAATTTTAGATTCTATTTATTGCTCTCTTTCCTTATTGAAGCCAAAAGTCACTCTGTGAGGGATGAGAAATGGCAGTGGACATAGGCACAGCTAAGGGAGAGAATTCCCTCTGGCTCTGCAGCAAAAATACTGCAGAGACTGAATTGATGTCCCAAAGCCGGATCTGCTGGATTATGTACCTAGACACACAGACCATGTGAATGAGGTTGAAGGAGAGAGAGAGAGACAGAGAGAGAGAAATGAGGAAGTACCCCAGAAATGGGGGATTTCCATCAGAGAAGCATCTGTGTAAGCATCTTCTCCACTTTTGCTGACTGACTAGCAGAGGTCCTACTTTCCCCAAATCTGGGGATGTAAGTCTAGAACAGTTTGGGCCATCTCTGAAAGGCTGCCAACATTTCAGAGCTGGTCAAGGATTTGGGGCTGCTTTGCTGTCTTCCTGGTGATTGGCTCAACTGGGGATTCTAAGTTTATCCCTCAGGAGTCTCCTTCTGGAGTCTCCCTTGGACTCTCAGCATTCCTGAGCAACATGGAGGAATTGGTAGGTACTCCCTGGATTCCTCAGGGCTGCTCTTTACGAATGGAAGTCCTCCATCCTACCACTTCAGCCCCATGAAGAACATCCAGTCTTCAAAACTGCATAGTAGAATCAGACCAGTGCCTGAGAGGAGTATCTTGTTATACAATAAACATTAGGTCATATAAGCAATCCAGAGGAGGGTACAAATTGCTAGAAGTAGAGTTCTTTAGCATTTCCCTTGGTGAGAGAAACAGCATGCCATTTCTTTCCTCCCTGTGTATTCATAGCATACTCTTCTAACCCAGCTTCACATGAAAATGGGGAGACAACTCAACGGATCCATTACACCTTTCTGAGTGCCTTCCTTGAGAATCACTGTGCTAGGTACTTTCACAAAGATTATTTTAAATAATCCTCAAAGGACAAAAATACTACAATAACTGAATACATTCACAGCAGTTTTAAATTAAGCATGAAAAATTAGAAGACAAAGGCAATTTTTATGACCATTTATGTTTAGAATAGCGGACTCTTTAAGGAAGTCTAGTAAGTTTTTACCAGGTCTGGCTATGGAAATTGAAGAGTGTCACACAGCACAGAGCCATTCAGTAAATGTTTATTGAAAGGATGAATGCTGTTGAAGTTCCAGGAGCAACACGAGACTCATCCCTGGTGTGCCAGTGTTGACTCTAATACAGGATCCTAAGTGGCAGAGACACTGACCGGGGACCAAGGACATTCAGAATGTGGGATTAAAGCAAATTTTTTCCATGGGACATTTCCTCAGATGCTGCTCTGAGGCATTGGCGCTGTTGTTTCTTTTTGTACTAACGTGTGGCTTTAGTCACATTGTTCGACAGTTCTGAGCCTCAGTGTCCTCTTCCTGTCCTTTCAGGATTAAAAGTTGATACGCTTCTAATATGAAGCCCAACATAAAAAACGCTCAACTAATGTTGGTTCTCTTTCCCTATCCGCTTACTGTTTGCTCCCCAGGGCTTCTCTTCCTGCTGGATGAAGTTTGTAATATATGGTGCTCCCATAAATTGGCCCAGGTGCTCATCTTTCCCTCAGAAGGACTTTGCTGTGCTAAGCTTCTATTGCATACAGAAACCTGATGTTGCTCCGAGCATACTTCCCTAGGGACATACTCAGGCATTCCCAAACAAGGATTGGCCAACATCTAGCACCTGGGTCAGCCATTTTCATTGGGCTCTGGCATGATTACTTGACAGGTGTTAGATCCGTGCAACATGGATGAAGAGCTAACTCTTCTCTCAGAATCCCACATCTCTCACAAAAGAGAAGATGAGCTTATGAATGAGCTTGTGCTATAGCTGGGTGTGGGAGGGGAATTCTGTCATAGAACAAAGCAATGGCAAAGATGAACGATGCCTGCCTGTGAATTACACCCCAGGCCAAGACAGGCTTCTTGCCTTCTCTTGATGCCCACAGTGAGCATCTGACATGTCCACCCTGATTTCACTGGCTCTCCGTCTCCATGTGAAGGATGGCTCTGGGGATTCACGGGAAGGAATCTGCTTTCCCTTACCTGGAAAGGATGACCTGCCCGGGGCTTATCAGACCCACACAACAAGTTATCCAAGTCAAGGGGTTTAATTACATATCCATTTATGAGCATGCTAACAGGTGTGCTTTCTAAAAGTAAAGAAGGTATTTGAGGTCATGTCTAGTCTAAAGCCCTTCTCCTGATGCAGGGATTACTCTTTCATGGGTGAAATTCAGAACATGACATTTTAAAGGCCCACTGACCAGGTGTGCTAGCTGAGCCCACGTGGATTTTTCTAGAACCCTGTCTCTTTAATAAATTATTTGGTGTCTTCTGTGTTCACTTTCAGTTCTCTCAGATGTAAAGTGCTATTCTTAGGCAACAACAGTGACTATCTTTCTGGCCAGTTCACTGTGGGAATTTAATCCACAGGTTTTTTTTTAGTGTTGGAAATCCTTTCGCTGTATGGCTGATGAGTAAATAATGTGTTCCACCGAACTTCCCCTTTGAGTGAGAAATTCCATTGTGCTCTGAGAGAGTACATTTCTCTTATATTACCAGAAAATTCTTTAGTGGAAAAGAGCTTAATGTTTGACAGCTTTGGACCCCCACTCTTTTTTTTTTTCCTCTTCAACCAGTCTCTTCAAGTGTACTTAAAAACAGGAAACCACACATCTCCACCCCAGCACCAGCCTCCAGTCACCAGCACAGTCCACATCAGTTTGGATGTAGAATCTTTTTCCTTCTGAGCTTGGCCAAATGCCTGTTCCTACCTTGTAGGAAACCCCTCCGGGGGCTCCCCAGTAGTTTTCTCCTAGCCCTTCTCCAGGACACTCGGGACCTCATCCCCTGGGCTGTCACACTCTCTCCTCCGTCGCCCAGCTGTCAACCCTTAGTCACTGCTTCCATTCCCTGCTCGGACTTCCCCTTCTATGCAGAATTGTTCCAGCAGCCTCCTCAGCGCGTTCTTACCATAAACTTCTTTTAAAGAAGAACCCACACCCTTCCACCCCCTAAAAGCACAACAGAATTGTAGAGGGGCTGTAGCCTAGCCCAGAGATCTCCTGCGTCGCCCTATGCCTGCAACCTCACCCGCCCAAGGGACTTCAACTTACATTCTGTGGCTCTCCTCTCTGCTGGGGTGCCTCCGTCTCCCAACACTGACTGCTCAGTACTGGCAGTTAGAACAGGAAGGAAGTTAGAGAAAAAAATGTTTTAAACCTACTTGAAGAGGAAACCCTGGGCTGTGTCAAATCCTGTTCCCCTGCATTGCATATCTCGGATCAGCCAACTCCGAGCAGCGTTCTTGTCAGTTAAAGGCACGCGTGGGGGCAGGAGGGCCCATCCACCATGGACGTGCACGAATGTACTCGCAAGGGTAGGGAGCTCAGAGGCACGAGGACTGCGCATAACTGTGTAGACAGGTCTCACCATGGAGCCTTTCCACTGCATAAGCTGACAGAGGGAAGCAATGCCTTCACGCTGGCTTCACTTTGTGCCTCTAACTTCTGTTCCTGTTTGGTTCCTGTCAGCTTTATCAGCCAGATATATAGAAAGTTTGCTGGCACGGAATGCAGAATGCTAAGAAATTACAAATGTTAACTGCACACACTTGGTCCTAAATTTGAGAATTTGTCCTCAGATTTTTGATGTCTTGTTGGTTTTAATTTCAATATGTAGCTCCATATCGCACCACAGTCAAGTGTTGCCATAGTACTCACTAATATTTCTTTTAAGTTGAAAAAGAAAAGCTAAAACACTGCCTTTGATTAAGTGTAGGAACGCAGATTAAGAAATTAAAGTATTAATTCACAGTCTTCTAACTGAGAATTTGTGACAATTTAAACAAGTGCTAAAATTGACTTTGTACCATATTTGAGGAAATGTGTGCTAAGTAATTTAAATAGGCACACGTTGCAGAGGCCACATTTAAATTATTTGCACAAACTGTTTTTAAGCACCCAAGCCACATTTATTCTGTGCATTTCCATAGCTGCTGCCAATAATAAATATTTATTTACACTAATAGTCCAATATGTGGATAGCTGATTAATTGAGCATATATATTTGGACTAATAGAGATTTGTTTAATTTTCACTTAATTGTAATGCATTTTCTTCACTTCAGCTTGTAAACTGATACCACAGGTTATGTCTTATCCTTAGAGTCAATGGAACTAAAGCATTCCAGAGAAGGTGCTGTGTGGGAGTGTGGGCACACCGAAGAGATTAATCTGGGAAAATTGTTAAAGTAAAACAGTAGATGAGTAAACTTCTAAAAATACTAAAAACCAAAACCAGACTTAGTCCACGAATTTCAACATAACAGAAATATAACAAAGTAGATGAGTTTATTATAAGTGAAAGCAAATATTAATTTATAAGGAAGACAGTAAATTTTGAATATCAATACCATCAAGAGGGGCACATAGACTCATTCAATAAAATTTCGGAGCACCACTTTTATTCTGGAGCCTATTCTAGGCTCTGGGGATACATCAGAAGACAAGAGAAAAAAGCCCCGCTCTCTTGTGGGCCTTATGTTCTAGTGGGGAGACACAATTAAAAAAATAGCATAGACAAAATCAGCTAATGGAACAAGGTTTTAAAAATCAGGAATGGCAAATGCCTGGTCTGCACGTTATCACCTGTCTCTCATGCTTCTAGGGCAGGCATCACTAGGCAAACATGGCATTTTGTTTCTGCTGAACCTGATGGGTCAACACAATTTCTTCTTAATGTGCTTTAGGCACAGACATTAGAGGGTCTGGAAACTCCTAAAAAGTGTCTGTAAAATCACTGTGTATGTGTGCAGTGTGTGTTTATAAGGGGAGGAGAGAGAATCCACAACTTCCATGAAATTCTCAAAGGTGTCGGCAACTTCAAAAGGTCTAAGAATGACTAAATTTGCTCCTCTCCTTTATATCCATGGGCTTTCAGTACGCTGGAGAACAACCACACTGCTCCCTTAAAATACCTTTGAGCATCACAGCCAGGGGCAGGGAACTACCCCAAATTACCATTTCTTGTGTGCTTCTGTTACAGTTCATTATTCCTATAATGAGAAAGCTGAGATTAAGAGATTCCTTTAACAGGAGACAGAGGCAGGCACTGCTTCTAGTCCATGCTGATAAAGATTCTCCCTTCCCTTTATCTAAGCTTCTGCAAATGTAAGAAACTGCCTGTCACGGTAGTAAGAATGCTCCTACTCTAAGGATGCTAGCCCTGAAGTGCCAAACGAAATCAACAGAACTTGGAAACGTGCGTAAGAATTTCCAGAAAAATGATCACAACTTTAACATGTTTTCCAGCTTTTCCTTGCTGTTATAAGTATACGACTGGAAGGCAAATCTTCCATGGCGCAGTACTTTTGCCACGGGCGTGAAAAAGTGGCAAATGTTCTGCACAGACATATTTCTTGAAGACTACAAGTAGAGACAAATTCTCCTAAGTGCTTTTGGCCCTGAAGGCGGTGCATCCTACAGGGCAGCCCCACATAGCACAGGCAGCAGCCTGGCGTGGAGGCCAGAGCTCCAGTTCTGGAGTCAGGCAGGCGTGTGGGCGCAGCCTTTTCTTAGCAGTGCGTCCTTGGTTTTCTCATCTGTGCGAGAATGATGATCTGTCAGCACTGCTGGAAGGATTGGAAACAGCGTATGAAAATGCATGAAGAAGAGTGCCTAGCTGGGAGTCAGTGCTTCATATATGGTCCAGGCTAAGGACCGTGTGATCATCATCATCGTTGCCACACCACATTTTGAGCCCTATAATGCAGAACAAATATTAGAATGACCTAGGAGAGTCATTTTCATCTAAACGTTCACATTTAGCCCATATGTATCTCAAATATTACCTTCTCCTTCCTTGAAGCTTTCCACCACTGATCGAGGACAAACTTATTCAAAACTCCTAGATGTTGTTTTGTTTGTACAATATAGTTATGTTCTTAGTAAACATTGGCTTGTATTGGCAAGTGATTATTTTCTGAATATTAGACTTATTTCTCCACTCAAATATAAAATACTTGAGGAAAGGGCATTTTCTTATATATATTGTATTCCTTGGTGTAGCATGATATTTTACTGAATCGTGCATGGATTTGAGTAAAGCTCTGCAGAAATACATCTGTCTAAATTCAGAAGAAATGCCTGCATTTTGCCTACCACTCTGCTTCCTTCCTCTGGTGAGTGTTGCCTTGGGGAATAATGAGTGAGAGGCTGGAAGGAAGATTATGTCAGCAAGGGTCAGGAAGACCATCTTTTTCATTTTCTTCTTTTCTTCATATATATGTGACAAATTGACATACAATAGGCAGAACTTCACAACATTGGCATAAAGGCTCATTTATTAATTCAATATTTATTCATACCCTGTCATTTTCTAGGCCCTGTGCACAGGTACAGAGATACACAAGACATACTCGGAGCCCTCAAGTTGCTAACAAGGTAATGGGAAAGATAGAAATAAATTTAAAGCTTTTTAGCTTTTTGTGAGCATGGGAAAGGAAATATACATGGGGTATTATGAGAGCACTAAGGGAATCAAGGAAGGCTTCCTGGAGGAAGTGATTACAGTGGTCAGTCTTGAAGTATAGCGGGTGTTGAGTTGATGTGGGGAGGGTTGGGAAGGGAGGAGAAGGCATTTGAAGTAGAGGGAAAGCACAAGCAAAGGCATGGCATCCAAAAATGATGTAGTATGTGCAGGGAATTATCAGGAAGCAGCTCAAGTTTTCTGGACCGCAAAGTGCACATTACAAAGAGCAGGGAAATGTGCCTGGAGGTGGGCAAGTGCAGGTCCAGCTCACAGTGGACTTCTTAGGCCATGTTAATAAGGAACTTGGCCTTGATCCTATCAATGGTGGAGTGCCACTGAGAGTAAAGGAGGAACATGGTAAGTGTGTGTTTCACAGAATTTACTCTGGTAGTTGTGTGAATGGATTTGACGGGGAAGGAATCAGTTAGGAGACTATCTAAACTTGAACTAGAGCACTCCTAATAGAGACAGAAGTGGTCAGATTTGAGAAGTGTTTAGGTGAAATTGGCATGACTTGGCAATGAGATGTGAAGGATGAGGATGAGGTAGGATGATCAATCACAGATTGCCAGATGGGTTTCTGCTAGGACTGGATCCTTGGTGGTACTACCCACTGAGATAGAGAATACAAAAGAAGAAATAGACACTTGAGGAAAAATAATGACTTGAGCTTGGGCATACTGAATACTGAGACTGAGAAAATGGTGCCATTTCTAGGAGGTAGTTTCTGACAGACAGCAAGATATATAAGCTTGGACACTGTTTGCCTAGTGATTTGTACATTATCAGTCTATGGTTTAGGTGGTTTAACCCAAAGTGTAAACTTCTTACCAGCAGATCAGGAGTGACTGGGAGCTTGTTAGAATTTCAAATTCTCAGGCCCAAGTAGATTGTGATATCTAGTATATCACAATCTCTGGTTGGGGCCAGAAATCTATGTTTTAATAAGTGCTGTGGGTAAGTTTGAGAAGTGCTGGTTTAAACTATGTAAATGGATAAGATAACTCAGAAAGACTGTAGAAAGAGAAGTTGTCCATGCATGGGAAAATCCCGTTAGCTCTCTTTGTAATATATAATCTGATGACTACTTCACATTTCCTCTATGCTACCCCCCGACCTCCCATCATTGTGCCTCTAGTGGACTTCTACAACAGCCTCCTTACGCGTTTCTCATGTGCATGCCAGAGTCTCTAGCAGTCTATTCTCACAGAAGTTAGAGTGAATCCATACTCATGATTACATCATTCCTTGGCTCTCACATCTCTAGGGACCTTTCATCAGTTTTAGAATAAAATAAAAGCATTTACAGTTGTTAGCAGAACGCTCTGGCTTCTGGGCTTCTAGGTTCTTGGCTATGTCGCATAAGAGAATTTAAAGACATGCCATAGGATAGGCAAGGGAGTAAAGAGTTTATTAAGAAATAAGAGAAGAAAAACAGAACACAATCTGAGACATGGATGGCAGGTGTGGTACAGAATGAGTTGCACATGTGGGGCCCTGGGTTAGGCCTTTTAAGACCTTTCCTTTTCCCCTTTCCTAATGTTGGGGAGAGGCCCCAACTGTTTACTATTCTGATTGGTTGCCTTACAATCCCTGCATGTTAGCTCTCAGGGAACCAATGGGAGGCCTGTTCGGAATTATCTGGGGCTTCCCCTTGACCCCAGAAAGAGTTCCAAATGGGACCTCATGGCCAGGGTCTTGCAGGGTCTTTCTGGCTTTGTTCTTTAGTAGCAGCCTTCCCCACAGGAGGTTTCTGGGTGGGGTCTCACAACCATGTTTTCTGCCAGGTCTCCTGGGTCTTCCCTTTTTCTTATACTAACCTGCCTCAACTCCTCCCTCAGAGAGTTTACACCCTTATTCTTAAGGGGGAGATGAAGGGCGATGGTCATTCTTCTGTAGCTGCTTCCTGCTGGTTAGGGGGAATAGGCCCTGCCAGACAGAATGTAAAACCCTCTTGCTATTCAGTTGAGGTAGAAGGAAGACAGGTCTGGCACCATGGTTGAAACTGGATGAAATTCCTGCAAGAAAAATATCTTGTTCTGTAAGAAACAAACTTAGTTAGAATATAAGATACATGGTCCTACTAAAAGGATAAGGAAGATAGTGGGCCAGCCATGACATACTGGACCACGAGAGTGAGAAAGGCCAGATGCCTTCAGAGGCTTCATCCTCCCAAAGTTGATGTGAAACAGCATTTTTCCTTGAGTTCTTTTATGCCATTGGTTAACTCTAGCGAGAGATGGTGGTAGACCTGCTGGGTTTGGTATAAATTGCCAACCCCAGTTCCCAAGGTTGTGGTTATGCCTAGGACAGCTAGGAGAGGTATGAGAAGAGGCAATGCCCTAGACATAAACTCACAAAGACAGTATAGGCAGCAACAAGACAAGCATATGGCAAGCAAAATAAAAACAGTACTTGAGAAAGCCATTCCTTTATTTTATAGGCATGTTCATTAACTACTTAGAAAATGAACTATATTTACCAGGACTTTTAACATTTTCAATATCCCTCTGCATATGATCTAGAATAAAAGAGATATTTTATTTATCAGGTATATAGGTACAGTACTTAATACTAATCAATGCACAAGTTCCTCTTTGTGCTGCAGTTAATTGATCTGAGCTCCAGGTTCGCAATACCATACATGTTGTCTCTCCATGGGAGCAGGCCATAATGCCAATTGTGTTTAAGTTCTACTCACATCACTCTGGTAATTATTGCTCCACTTGGTGTATCCTTTACACAGCCAGTATGCTGCCAGCACTGCTGATCCTAGAGAAGGGCTCGGAAGTAGGCCCCAGTGTTTGACCAGCCTGGTGCACAGCACCCTTCCGCACTATGAAAGAGAGTCAGTCTGGAGTCAATGTCCATTGTAAATCTGGCCATATTGAGCCATCACTGGCTGTCACAGGAGTCTGAAACTGCAGCATACTCTCCATCCACTTCAGGAGCATGTCCAGATATGGTAGATACCTTTATTGTTTTAGGGGCCATAGTGACAGACCTAGCCAATAACTCAAATGGAGAGGCACCATGCGGGGTATTGAAGGCCTGGTTTGAATGCATAAGAGAGTTTGACAATACTGAAATCTATCTCTTAATATTTATATACTTTCTAAATACTTCCAATGAAATTTATAACTTATCAAATGAACTTAATTATTTTCAGTATTTTACTTTTACCATGATTATCTTAATTAACAAGTATTTTACTTTAACAGTACAGGAAAAACTACTTTCTCCATTATTTTATGAAAATCTAAAATTCCCAGTGGAATCATGATTATCTCTCCTGTACCACCACCTTAACATGCAAATTGAGGTGGCCTCTGACAGGTTTCTTTTATGAAGCTACTTTTTGTTATCATCAATTAGTTTAGGTTTCTAATTAATAATGACTTCCTGAAATTAGCCATTTAAATGCTTCAGCTTAGAAGATGCTTTTACAAACTTCTGATAATTAACCATAACCACGTAGACTAGTTACATTACATTCACATAACCTTATTAAATTACAATTAGCAACCAATGAAATTTACCTTTATCCATTTAAAAGTCTTGTCTTACATTCCTCATTCTGTTCTGTGAAGACTAGTCATTTCACTTTAGGACAGATTAATATTTCATTAAACATGAACATGCAAATTTCATCTCAAAGATTTAATAAATATAATGCTAATTAATTTTATTAGTATCCTAGAAACCTAGGGAGATTACACCCAAGCTAAATAAAATTGAAGAAAATTTAGCTTATGCAAGAAATGTTCTTTTTCCTTTCTTCACAGGAGGCTAAAACCTCGTTTCTTTAATAAAATTCTAAAATTGCGAGTAACTTTAAAAACATACTGACTACCAGGTTCTGGAATATGTTATAATTGTTTAATTTGTTTTAATCATAATTTTGAAATGATCTTTCCATAGCTTTCAAGGACTTTAACTTTACTTACTGAAATTTGACAATTAGATTATTAATTACTCTCATTTTAAGGCTATTACACAAATAGAGAGTTAGACACAGAAACACACAACTCACTAATACTATTTATAGTTTTCATTCTCTTACAAAATAAGTTTAACTGTAAAATTACTTTTAAAAGATCTCTTTGAAGGCTAGTTCTGATTATTCTAATCTGCGCTGTGACCATGCAGTTTTGCATAAGAATTTTGTTCTTTAGTTATTGGCTTATAACCACATTGTTCCCAATGCTTTAAAATACAATCTACAACATTTTCCTTTACTTCAGAGCTCTGCTCATTTTCTATTTTGACTTTGACAGACCTTGGATGAGCAACTCTAATTCCAGTAAATATGCACTGAAGTCATTGAAGTCTTGGTGAAAACTGTTTTTCTCTCATGACCTGCTGCTTTCAGAATTCTAGACACTCAAAGTGGGAGGCCTCCCAATCCCCAGTCCTTGGAGGTAATAGGACTCCGGTGGCCACTGGATTGGAAGAGTGGATGTCCAACTCTGAGGGCCAAGGATTACCACCACACAGCTATTTCCTCAAAGGTCATGGGGTCCCTCTGGGCTCTTGCCTGGAGTAGGTAAATTGGAGTCCACACCTGGATAATAATGAAAGAAAGCAGGGCTATTAACACCAGTGAAAGGACAGGAGACAGGGGTGTCACAAATTTGCCTTTCCCTAAGCCATGGTGAGCAGAAGTTTCCATGAATTCAAACAGGAGAGAATGGAGTGGTTACCATTACAAAGGTGAGCAAGTACATCCAAGGGTGAGACAAGTCCTGAAATAACCATAAGCAAAGGCAAACTCAGTTTAGAATAACCATCACAATAGTAGGTCCAGGTGAGAAGCTAGTCTTAAAATAACCATAACCAAAGGTAAGTTCAGTTTATAATTACCATTACTATAGCAAGCACAGACAAGGGTGAGGCTAGACCTGAAGTAACCATAAACAAAGGTAAATTAGTCTAAGATTACCATCACAATGGTAGGTCCAGGCTAAATCCACCCAGTTACAGCAATTTTAGCTTTTGCTGTTTTATAATATAAAGGCATCTATATAATGATTTTAACCCTTAGTTACAGTTTCTAGTAAGTTTTTACTTCAAAACAAATTGGGCACTTTCGTTTATTACCTAGGCAACTAAAACAACTTTATTAGTAACAATGTTGCTAAATTTTTCCACTTTTGCAGCAGTTGAATTAATTCCACTTGTGAATTATACATCAAATCCCAATTGCAAGATTGTATTGACATTTAAAGACTCATTTTTAGGTTACTTTTCATAGTTATCCAATTTGTAACAGTTGAACCCCAAATCTGATTTAAGAGTTCTTAGGCATGAGCAGACTGACAAAGTTAAAATAAGCACATATTAGAACAGAAGAGAGAATTTCACACACTTAGCATAGGGAAAGACCTGATGGAAGCCATCCTCCAGAATTTTTTAATCTTAATTGATGGCATATGAGGAGGTTCCTTATTTTACAGGAGAAAGGTTTAGTAAATGGCCTAGATCTTGATTCCCCATTCACTCATCTTATTAGGCACAATCAAGGCTAAAGAGGTCCAGAGTGCAGACCAGGACCGAGTAATTGGCTCCCATGTTAATTAAGAAATTAACAATCTTACCTGCCATATCAAGGGTTACCTGAGTCTCCTCCTGGTTGGTGGTTCATGTGTGGCTTCAGGCCCCTTCTGTCTTCCCCTGTGGTTAAGCCCTGTCCAGGTGGTGAGGCAGCTTGGTGTCAGGTTCCTGCTGACGTGGAGCCTGCATTCAGATGGCCCTGAGGTGACAGTGGCTTTAATAATGGAAACTAAAAGGTGAGCCTATCCCAGACCCTGTGCCCACTGCTCCTCACCTTCTCCATCTTGGCGGCGTGGTCTTGATTGTTGAAAACTGAGAAGGCTGTTTCTAAAAGGGAGTTAATGGAAGTTTGGGGACCCAGGGAAAGTTTTTTTGCAGCTTTCTATGGATTTCCAAGGTAGACTGGTGTAGCCATTTGGAAGTTTGATGTAATTATGAATTCCAAAAGTGGATGTTGGATCCTGCTTGTGAACTGGTCTGCTAATCTGGGCATGATTGGGGCGTTGACTGGGTCAAATCAGTAGGGCATTGAGCCCCACCCCTTGGTGGGGCGGGAATCAAATATAAAAGGCAAGGACAGAGGGCGCAGTTTTGATGTTGGAGTCTTGTGCTGGAGCCCCGGGAAGAGAGCTTGGTGGTGAGGAAGGAGAGAAGGCCCCGGATAGAGACAAGCCATTTGCCTGATAGTCTACAGCTGGCCTTGTGGAGCGAAGCAAAGCCTAGAGAGCCTCATAGTCTACAGCTGACCTTGTGGAGGAACCAAAGGAGCTAAGCCCGGAGAGAAACGCAGCCCCGGGAAGAGAGGAATCCAGGAAGCCTGAACCCTGGCAAACATCGGCAGCTGTCTTGCTCCAACACATGGCAATGGACTTTGGTAAGTGAAGAAACTTGTGCTTTATGGCCTGGTACTGTGGACTTGTACCCCCAGATAAATACCCTTTATAAAAACCAACTCATTTCTGGTATTTTGCATCAGCACCCCTTTGGCTGACTAATACAACTGGCTAATAAGGTAAGTTCCTAGGAAAATCTGTCCTTCTGCAGAGTCAGGATGTACCACAGGATATTTTTATGGCCTCTACCAGCTTTCCTTGAAATAAGGCTGGGTTTCTAGGTTCTGCCTGTGTAATTTTCCTGAGCTTATAATTGACCAATTTTGTAGTTCATTTCCTCATCTCATTAAGGAGACATGACCATATGGTCTCTGGCCCTCAGATCTGTCTGTTCTCTCCTTCTCTCTTACACAGGTTTAACTGGAATTCAGGGTCCCAAATAGAGGCCACACTTGGCTGTACTGCAGCCCCATGGTGTGGCAGGAAAAGATTAGCCTCTTACTTTTTGACTACCAGTAGTCCCAATTCCTGAGAAGACACCCCGATGGGGAGACTGCTGGAATGTTAGAGAAGCTGCACCCATTGTTCCAGGGAGAAATGGAAAAAAAAAGTCTGTCAGCTGATCCAGCATCCCAGATCCCGGCCTGACTGAACTTTTGCTCTCCAAACTGAAGAGTTGCTTCTCTGGTTCTCAGCATCCTGGAAATTGCAGAGACCATGTGTCCGGGCATCCCCGGGAGATGTCCAGACCTAGGTTCTGGACCAAAGCTACCGAGCCTCATGATTCTTCCTAGAAAAGGGGCTGGCTTGCAGTCTTTCTTTTGACCTACTCTTGCAGAGTTCTTAGAAAGGTTGGCTGTGAGAGCGATCACTGCCAGGGACCGAGTTTTCAGTTAAACTGGACATTAAGAGGCACATTAACAGCAGAGACTGATCTGTGGCTT
>JAQZBX010010560.1:0-44140 GCA_029593785.1 Cabassous unicinctus | reverse complement strand
CGTTCACTCGATGAGTTATTGGACTACAATCAATTTATATATAATATATGGCATCATAATTATCTGTAGAAAAGGTCTCCAAGAAATATCTGTAATAACAGCCATTGTATTATTTTAACATTATTAAAACATTTCAAAATGAAGATCTCTGAAAATATTACAAAAATTCTTAAGCACATTCCTTTGGGAGTAGCTATTGGAGAATGGTTGTACTTCTGCTTACTTACTGTTTCCATTTATAGTATTTGAAATTTCTAACTAAGGTAATTTTATTACCATAGATATATATTTCAATATTTTGCAATTAAAAAAAAAATGCTTAGGAATAATGACCTCATCTGAAAAAGCAACTTAGTTATCAGTTGTTAGATTTGTTAAATCAGACAGTCATTAAATTCTGCACAATCAATCTTCACAGGTCTAGAAAATAGGAATAATAACTGCTAGTATCTCTCATTGCAACTTATGAGAAGTAAATACTATTTTTGGCATGAGTATTTATTTAATAACATTATGAAGCAAAAAAATATGAAATGTGATGTCCTCTGTTTTTATAAAATATTATGTTTTCCTGTAATCCCTGAACATATTACAGAACTTGAATAAGCTGAGACACAAAAAGATAGTTTTCTGTTCAGGCGCAAATTTATGCATTGTTGATAATAGGTGAGTAAATAATGAATTCTGATTCACACACAATTACTTGTGAATGTTCCCTTTCATAGGCACTATAATTTGTGGAGATTTACCATGTTCATGTAACCCCTTGAAGAATTACAGACCCCTCCACTAAAAACCTTAAACCACAGAACGTATTCTCGTGGACTTGAATATTTTCCTTGATTATTTGAAAGGGTGCACATTTCCAGATCTGCTTATCATTGTATCTTTGATTTCTCACTGAAAATACAACATTCACCATGCCACTATACTTTACATTCTTCTTACCTTGTTCCTTTTTGCTTGTGTGACTAATATAACAACTTATAACATAGAGAAACTCTGCTAAATGCCAGAAGGCAAAATGGGTGTGACTTTCAGACTGACCTTCCATTTGCAAGATTAAATTTTCACTTTTTACTCCTATCTGGTGGACTTTATTTCAGGACACTAACAAATGGTTCATGTAGTAGTTTTTGCCTTTTTTGTTATTGCTGTTTTATGCCCGGAATTTATTTACAGCATTGTATGATCACATTGGTTAAAATGACTAGTTCTTTATGTTATAAGTAGCTCTAACCTACTGAAGTCAGTTACATACTGAAGGTTGAGATCTTATAAAGAGTTGCTTGACTTTTTCTACAGGCTACATTTTCAAACTAATTATCAGACTACTACTACAAAATTATAGAAATAAACCATGCTTTCACAGTCTGTACACAGAGGAAAAAGACTTTAATTACTTCATAATTACCAATTTTAGGTTTGTAGATTGAAATTCCATGTGTTGGACTAGCCAAGTTAAACACTCATGGATTTCAATGCAAGATATGTTTTTGCCTTAACTCGGCCATTTTCTTGCTTTGTTGCTTTGGGCAACTTTTGAACATCTTTGAAACATGACTTTCTAATCTATAGAATTTTCAATAATATCTATCTTATGAAATTAATATTTATAAAATATTCCACATAGAGAAGGAACTCAAGATGGTAGCCATGTTGAAAAAAAAAGAATTATAAATCACTGACAAAAGGATTAAACATGTGATCCCTTCAGCACTTACATTATTACCACCTTAAACCCATAGCCCTATGTTTATAAACAGGCAAAGAAATGGAAGGAAAACCTAATACTCTGCCTTTGCCAATGGAGCTTACCGTTAAATGGAAAATGAGTTAATATAAAATGTTCTGAACTGTTTTGAACAGAAACTGTAAAACTGAGACCAGTTATTTACCAATAGACTGGGTGCAGCAGGGAAATTGCATGCATAGAAAAGTTATCCTACAGTAAGAATAATATTGCATGAGTGTTTTCATTTTTCTGAGTACAAAAACTAGTTACTCATTGCCTCTTCTTCTTTTGTCCATCCTTTTTTTGGATGTTCTTCAGACTGTTTTATTTAAATGACCTATATTCCAGTTGCCTGATTCTTAAGACTGCTCAAATATGCTTTTGAGCCACTTTAGAGAATCCTTCATTTTATTTATTGTATTTTTCAGCTTCAGAATTTGTTGTTAGTTCTATTTTATAATTTCTGTCTCTTTACTGATTACCTCTATTTATAAAATGCTGTTCTCTTGGGTTCCTTCAGTTCATGGTCTACTATGTT
Organism: Cabassous unicinctus; assembly: GCA_029593785.1. Taxonomy (NCBI): domain Eukaryota; kingdom Metazoa; phylum Chordata; class Mammalia; order Cingulata; family Chlamyphoridae; genus Cabassous; species Cabassous unicinctus. The sequence goes on along the minus strand of JAQZBX010010560.1, from coordinate 41,867 downwards.
TGATACCTCTTTGAGAATATGTAAGGTAGTTAATTTAAAGACTTTGTACAGTTCAAGTTTTTCCTAAGGGACAATTTCTTTTAATTACACTTTTCTTCCTATAGATGAAGCATAATTTCTTTTTTATTTCCATGCTTCATAATTTTTTGTTGTTGAAAACTGAATGTTGTGAGTATTATAATGTGGTAATAAGAGGTATCAAATGTATCCTCCTCCTTGGACTTTGTCTTGGTTACATGTTATAGGCTGTTATGGTATTTTTTTCTTCCCTACACTTTATGTAATAACTATATTCTTTGTTGTTTTTGGTCTCTGAAATCTGTTATGTTAGCTTGTGTTCAGCTAGTGGTTTGACAGAGATTTCTTTTTTACACTTAGAGCCAAGGGGGTAAAAAATAGGGAAAAGAAATAAAAAACTCTCCTGGTCTTTACAAATTGGCTTTCTTGGTACACTCTTTCAAACTGAGCCAGGGTGTCTAAAACCCTGTCCTGGCTTTCATTTTTGTTTCTGCTGAGGTTAAATATCAACAGAAGAAAAAGTTCAGGTTCTTCACAGGTCTTTCTCAGCAAGCACCCCTAGGATTGTGTGTGGCTTTCTAAATTCCCTGTTATATGTGGGAATATTTGTAACACTTTCCCCAACTTGTTTTTCCAGGATTCAGGCTTATCGTGCTTTGTCCAAACTCTAATCTATTTCCCCAGTCATTAGCATAGTGTTCATTTGTCTTTTCAATATTTTGAGTATTTCATTTCACATAGCTTGTCTCCTTGTGGGAGTTCCAGGTTAGTTGTTAAAAAGGTAAGTACCTTGTATTACTTCTTCAGATAACCCCCAGACAGACCAAAACAGTCACACAGAATTCTGTGAGTGAAATTCCACCAAGCTCACTCTAGAACCAGTTATCCACGTGGAGATGTTGGGCTACCACCCTGAAGACTGCCACCACACATGATTGGGGGTAGAACAAGGTTAAGTTAACACGTCATAAGCTCTTCATTTATGTATGTATATTAGAAGAGTTGTAGGCTTAGAGGAAAATCATGCAAAAAGTACAGAATTCCCATATTCTTCCACACAAACTCAATTTTTCTTATTAACATTTTGAATTACCGTGGTAAATATGTTACAATAAAGGAAACAATATTATTATACCATAATTATACTTTTAACAGTATTCCATAGTTTACATTATGGTTTATGTTGTACTTTAGTAGTCTTTATATACATTTTTATTCCAGTAGCATATATACACCTAAGTTTTCCACTTTTAACTACACTTAAATATATAATTCAGTGGTATTAATTACACAGTCACAATGTTGTGCTATGACCACCACTTTCCACTACTAAAACTTTTCCAGCAATCCTAGCAGAAATTAAGCATTAACTCACCATTCCCTACCCCCATTTCAGCCCATTGTAATCTGTATTCCAAATTCTGACTCCATGAATGTGCTTATTGTAATTATTTAATTCAGTCCTCCAGCAGTTTTAAAATTGTTCTATATGGTAGTAATTATAGGTTTACAGAAAAATCATGCAGAAGGTAAGGAATTTCCAATTATCCCCCTTCCCACATTCACTTTTCCCTATGGTTAAAAATTTTGGTTTCATATTTTGCTACAGTACATGAAATATGTTATTATAATTCTACTATTAACTTTAGCCCACTGTTTATATTAGGATTGACTCTTTGTGTTATGCAGTTCTGTGTTTTTCTGTGATAAATTATATAAAACATGAAATTTCCCTTTTCATCCCTTTCAAATATACAAATGAGCAACTGCTTGCTGTTAATTATGTTCACAAACCTGTGCCTCCATCACTGTCCAATATTGCCAAATCTTTTCCATTATCCCAATTAGAAAGTCTGTATCAATTAAATATTAACTTCTCATTGCCCTCTCCCACCTTGCTCCTGTAAACTGCATTCTAGTTTTTGACATTTTTTTTTTCAGATTCTTCTTATTTCCTATGACTGAGACCACACAATATGTGTAATTTTCTCTCTGACTTATTTCAGTCACCATGCTGTCTTCAAGCTTCATCCATTTTGTAGCATGAATCAGAACTTCATTCATTTTTATGACTAAATAATACTCCATTGGGGTATATACTGCATTTCCTTTATTCATTCATCTGTTCATGGGTATTTGGTTTATTTCCACTTTATAGTCATTGTGAATAATGATACTATGAACATCTGTGTGCAAATATCTGTTTCAGTTCCTGCTTTGTATTCATTTGAATATACATATAGAAGTGGGACTGCCAGGTAAGGAAATTTCATATTTAGCTTTCTGAATCTACCATAATCTTCATGTTGCCTTTTTCTGGTTTCAGCATTCACTTTGCTGTTGTAAACATTTGACTATTTTTCACTGCAAGTAGATTTTGAACAGTTTTCTGGTTTGCCCACTGCTTCTGCATAGGGAAAGGCCCTTGGAACTCCATGCTCCACCCTGTGGTAGACATGACACCCTGATCTTAGATTTGCTTTATATGCTGCAAGAAAATATTTGTGAATGAAAAAAATGCTGTTAAAAACTCTAATGAACCTAACAAATATGTAGAAATAAATTTGATGAAAATTGTACATTTATTCAAGATTTTGAATAACCTTGCTGAAAAATTACAGAAAACTGAAAATTAGAGCTGTATATCCAATTCAAGGAGAAAAATACCCCATGTTATTAAAATAGCCTTTCTTTAACAGGTTATATATATATAACCTGTTAAAGAAGTTAATAAAATACAGACAGAACTTTCAGAAAAAAAATAGATAGGAGAGAGATTTCCTGATTTGGCATAGGCAAGGATTTCTTAATTGTGTTTGAAAGGCAATGAACATAAAATAAAAACAAATGAATTTGGACCAAAAATTATAATTTATTATTTCTATTCATTAAATGGCATCATTAAAAGAGATATAAAGCAAGTAAAATGGTTTATAGTGATAATAATATATCTTACAGCACACCCATATCTAGCATATGAAAATCTCCTACAAAATTTCCAATTGAAAATGGATAAAAGTTTTGAAAAGGTATTTCACCAAAGAAGATATGTATTTACTTAATAGGCATGTGAGTGATACTAAAGATGATTACTTATCTTGAAAAATGCAGGTTAATACCATTGTGATATACAATTACACACCCACTAAATTTGTCAAAGTTTTAGGAAATGTGAATATGCATTTTGTCGTAGATGCAAAGGTAATGGCATTCTCATATATTTCTGGAGGGAGTATAAAAGTGTACATTTACTTTGGAATACGACTTTTTATAATATACTATGTATTTTTGATCTAGAAATTCTGCTTCCACATACTGAAAAAAAATGAATGTGTAGAAAATTTATGTTTCCTAAAAGCCAAAATCTTGTGAAAAATATGCCTTATTAGATGGATGAATAAATGGAATGTTGTCTATTCATATGATGGAATATTCCCTGAAAGGAAAAAGAAAACCCACTGATACAGTACATGAAACAACCTGATAGAATTTATGATGAGCAAATAAAACTCAACCACAAAAGAATACATAATATAAGATTATATTTATTTATACTTATGTTCCCCGGGGATTTCTATACTGTCATTGCATCTGTACTGTTTAAACTAAACCTGAACACAAAGGCCATTGTTATAAAACAGAATGTTTCTTGCTACAATCTCAGTCATCTCAATTATATACGCCCCTTCATGCTTGCCTGCACCTGACAGAGGATCTGATTCATGCCAGAATCCAGAATTACCTATTAGCATAAGGAAAGTATTTTCTGTTCAGTGTTATTAATTTCTTTTCCTCTTCTTTCCATCTCTATGAATCACCCTCACTTCTCTCCAGCACTGCTCACTTTTAAAAATAGAAATATTGTAAATTAAATTAGAATAGAAAATATAGGTAAAGAAGGTGTTCACACAATAGGAACAACATCTTTTATATGCATCTTGTTGAAAACTCATTCTACTAGATTTAGCAGAACTGAGAATTATTAATGCAAGTTCAGAGTGAATGGACAACAGCAGAACCTGATGGAGTCAATGCCAGCAAAAGAGGTAGGCATAGGAGCAGCTATGCTCTCTGCACATGGGTTCAGTATGGAGAATGCTAATTTAAATTATGTAAAAAATTTAATTACAGTGGGCTGTGTTTTAACTTAAAACTTGGAAATAATTATTTTGTGTATATCTATTTCTATTTAGTTAACAGTTACAACTCTCTACCTATTATCTTTGTTTTGCCAATTGTTATAAAATAATTAAGTGAATACCCAACATAAAATAAAATATATACACAATATCTTATTTTGAGGAATAATTCTAGAGATTACTCATAATACATTATGAAAGAACAGACAAGCATTTGTCACTGATTCATCCATGCAGGTTCCAGTCCAGTTTCTGCATATAATTCAACCCAAAATACTGAGTTAATTATAAATATATTAAATATTAAATGGATGGGTGGATGAAAAAAATAAATGAATACATATATACTAATGAACAAAATATATCTTCCAACTCTTCTGTTTGGAAATATGTTTATCATCATATCTACCAACACACACATACAGGAACCCCAAAAGGAGAGCATAAAGAGAAAGAGGCCAAAGGAGTATTTGAAGAAATAATGTTCAAAATTTTACTGAACAATGAAAGACATGGTGAAATCAAAGAAGATACAAAATAGAATGACCTCAGATTTCAGTAATAAGATTTATTATAATCAAATGATTGAGAGTCAAAATCAAAGAATCTTGGTAGCAGTAAGAAAACAGTGACTCATCACATGTAATGGATCCATTATATAAATAGCTGATTTCCATCAGATAAAATGAGCATCAGAAAGCCGATAGATGATGTATTTAAAGTACTGAGAGAAAAATAAGTGAACCAAGACATCTGTATTTAGCAAAACTCTACTTCAAAAATAAAGGCAATATGAAGACAATCCAAGAAAACAAGAGTTGAGCAATTCTAGCACTTAGTAATACTGTGTCACATGAAAATGCTAAAGGAACTCTTTGATGCTAAATAAAAGGACATTAGACATTAATCTGAAGCCATAAGAACCACAGAACACTAGAATAGGCAACTATATAGAGAAATTTAAAAGCTAGTATTGTTGCATTTGTGGATAAACTGGAATATAGGTTCTCTTATTAAAAAGTTATTCCTCTTTTTCCTATATGACTTACAACACAAGTAAATGAAATGATTAAAAGTCTTGTTGATTGTCACATATTTAGATGTGAACTTATGACATGATCATCCAGACAATTCCTAAAAATATGTTTGGAAAGGCAATGAGACAAAGTCAAAATTGTCCACAATGGAAAAAACAATTACAAACAAAGGTTATTAATGGAGAAAATAAGGAAAAAAATCATACAAGACACATTGGAAACAAATAGCAAAAGACCAAAAAATCAATGAACTAATGGAAAATATGAAAAACAACTAAACAACAAACGAAGAAGTTCCACTGGCTTTTTTAAAAAAAAATTTTAAACAATTTTTTGAAGTATATAATTCATACATGAACATACATAAACTATAAGTGTTCAGTAAACATCGTGAACTTACAAAACAAACATGCATTACATCACACAGGTCTCCCACACATCACCGGCCCCAAATACCCTGCATTGTCGTGAAACATTTGTTAACAAATCATGAAAGAGCATCGTCAAAGTATTACCACTAACTATATTCTGTATCTTCCTCCCCTATACATTTTTTTAAAGGATTTATTTATTTATTTAATTTTATCCATTTTTAAACCCCCACCCATTTTTGCTGTTTCTGTGTCCATTCACTGGGCAACTCTCTATGTCCATTTCTGTCCCTCTCTTCTTATCCTTCTCCTCCTGTCCACTGGGATTCGATCCTCAGAATCTCTGATGTGGGACAGAAGCATTCTACTGCCTGCGCCACCTTAGTTCCCAGTTTTTCAGTGCGTCTCATCTTGGCTCTCCCTTGTGTCACTTTCCTGTTATGTCATCATCTTGCTGCATGGGTTGCGGGGCCTGGTGGTGCACCCGCACACTGGGCCTGGTGACTCACCCACTCATGGGGACTGGCAGTGCACTCATGTATGGGGCCTGGTGGCCCATGTGTCTTCTATATTTTTCTTTTTTTCATTTTTACTGGGAGGTCCCTGGGATCGAACCCAGGTCCCTCCATATGGGAGACAGACGCCCAACCACCCGAGCCACATCTGTCCCCCTGCTATATCTCTTAAGATTGACCAAAGATACCCAAAGTTACAGTCTTTTCCCATACAGGATGGTCATATAATAAATCAGGCTTAGTTTATCACCGGCATTCTAAAAACCATACCTAGGGAGAAAAGCTAGGTCTGGGGACACATGCATGGTTCCTAATATAGTGAATGTTTAGCCTACCCTGATTATTACAAAATCAGGTCAGTGAGAATATTTGCATTCCACTGGCTCTTTACATCCAAATGCATATTGGTGGGAGTCCAGAAGCTGCTGTTTCTAGCTGGCAGGACCTGAGGCCAGCTCCATTAACCAAAAGAGAGCTGGAGTAGCTTTATGTGTATCATATAAAATAGATGTATATTAAAAACTCTTACAATGGACAAAGGAGAACAGTATATCATGAAAAATTGGTCAATTCATCAAGAAGACATAAAATCCACAGATATGAATAGAGTGATAAACCACTCTACATTAATAGTATCAGAATTCACTACAATATATTCAATAATGGATAGAATATTTAGACACAACATCTGTAATGAAATAGACTTCAATGATACTACAAACCAACTAGACCTAACAGATATTTATAAAAATTCATCCAAAAAAACCAGAAAACTGTTGGAATGGAATGAAGAGCTAATGCTTCACTGGTAAAGAGTTTCTGTTTGGGGAGGTGGAAAGGTTTTGGCCATGGATGGTGGTGATGGTAGCCCAACATTTTGAATGCATTGTATCTTTGAAACTGGATAAATAGAAAATTATAGTTTATACGTGTGTTACCAGAATAAAAAATTCATTTTTAAAAAATTGCATATCACATGATCAATACTGACTGACAGCAGCTGAATTTCTTTTGAAAATATGGACTCCAGTCATATGGATTAAGACTCAGGCTGATTCAAATTGGCCTAATCTGAATAAGATATTCAAGTAATTTTTTCACAAATGATTTCACACCTTAATAATAATATCTTCAAAGGTCCTAAGTACAAATGATTCATTCACACTTGTAAGAACGCAAATTATGACTTGAACATAACTATATGGGGAATATGATCTAGTGTCCAGAAACATTACCAGCCTAGAATTACAGAGATTGTGATGGTAGAAATGAAAGAAAAAGGAGGTCATGGGAGAACGATCGAAACAGAGTTTAGGGAAGAAGAGATTTCTTCAGATTGAGAGAGAGGCTAGTCCACGCAGCACGTGGATAGGGCAGGACTTGTTTCTCAGGGTTTGGAGTGGCAGGCCTTCTGCCCAGGTTCCTGCAGACAGAGGGGCTTACCTCTCAGTGTTTGGGATGAGCAAGGTAACTGTAGCAGTGCTTAGGAATTGTGGGGCTGTGGCTACAACAGGCCCAGAGGACAAAGCTACAAACCACAGGTAATTCAGACCTTGGGAATGAATGAAGTTGGCCTTTTTTTTTTTCATGTTTTTTAAATTTTTAGAGTAGCTTTAGATTACATAAATATTACATCAAAAAAATAAAGGGAATTCGAGAGGCAACCAGCAAGATGGCAGCATAGTAAGGTGCTCCTAGAATCAGCTTCTGCTTCAGGGCAGGTAATAATCACCCAGAGCTAACTAAAGGACTTGTTTGGGAGCTCCAGGAGACCAGAAGAGCATCCTGCATCATCCTTGAAAGAGTGGAAAGAGGAGACTGCCCATCTGCAGAGAAGATTCATAAGTAGAGCACTCCACGCTGAGGAGACCAGAGCCCATCCTCCACTGGAAGCACAAGTGGCCTCAGAAGCTGTTCTATGCTTGGAATTCAAAGCTCCACTTTCCAAAAATGGGGGAGGAAGAGACAGTTGGGCACCAACTTTAGCCACTGATTAGTAAATTTGGCAGGCTAAAGTATAAATCGAAAGAATAGCTAAAGTTTGAACCTGTCCAAGTCAGAAAGAGGCCAGTAGCCACCTGACACGAGGGGAAGCAGGGCTGACTGAAAATCACAATTCTGATATGAACCGGCTTCTTTCCATCTAGATCAGATTGCCTCTCTAGCCTAAGCCCCAGGCCCACCTCAGACAGAGAGGAAGCTAGGGGGAACTGCACCAGCCTCTCTGGAAAATAATAGGCCAAACCATGGAAGCCAGTGATCATCTTACTTTGGGGTGCAAGCCACCCCAGGAGGTATTCTGTGACAGGAATTGGAAGCTCCTTTCCCCAAAAACAGGGGAGGAAGAGACAGTTGGTTGGCCATCAATGTCAGCTACTGATTTGTCATTTTGGCTTGCTAAAATATAACTATAATAACAGCTGAACTTTGAACCTGTCCAAGTCAGAAGGAGGCCAGTAGCCGCCATTTTGACTCTACCCCCAGCATGAGGGGAAGCCAGGCTGACTGAAAACCAGCCTGATGTTAGAGACCAGTTTCTTTCACCCAGATTGGCCTGCAGCCCTAGCCTTGGCTTCTGTCCCAACTCTAGAATGGAGGAAGCTGGCAGGCCCTGCAATAGCTTATTCAGGTAACTGCAGGTAAATTTGGCTGGCATAGAGTGAATAATCAGAAGTCTACCTGGGAAACTGCGGTCATCTTGGACCTGTACTGCAAAGATTGCTGCCCACACTTGCAGCTCCATCCCCACCCCAGTCAGGGGAGAAAGGGGCGTGAAGCTTCATCAGTCTCTCTGGGCAACAACAGTCTAGGCCTGCATGACTTGGATGATTCCACACAGCTGTGGCTCTGTTCCTATCCCTGACAAAGGAGAAAGTGGGAGAAACTTCATTAGTCCTTGGGGCACTGAGGGCAGCCTGATCCTCCATAGCTTATAGCACCAACTACATCCTTGGCTCCTACTACACAACCAACAAAAGAGAAACTAAAGAGAAAAACTGCACCCAGAATAAATACTCTAGTAAGCCAGATGCCAAGACACCAACAAAAGATTACAATCCACACCAAGAAACATGGAGATAAGGCCCAGTTAAAGGAACAAGATAAGTTTCCAGATAACATAAAGGAGTTAAGACAACTAATCACAGCTGTTCAAACAAATCTCCTTAATAAATTCAATGAGATGGCTAATGAAATTAAGGATATTAAGAAGACACTGGATGAGCACAAAGAAGAATTTGAAAGCATACATAGAAAAATAGCTGATCTTATGGGAATAAAAGGTGCAATAAATGAAATTAAAAATACTCTGGAATCATATAATAGCAGATTCGAGGAGGCAGAAGAAAGGATTAGTGAACTTGAAGAAATGGCCTCTGAAAGTGAACATACAAAAGAACAGATGAAGAAAAGATTGGAAAAACTTGAACAAGGTCTCAGGGAACTAAATGACAGCAAGAGACATGCGAACATACGTGCCATGTGTGCCCCAGAAGGAGAAGAGAAGGGAAAGGGGGCACGAGGAATTTTTTAAGCAATAATGGTAGGAAATTTCCCAACCTTATTGAAAGGCATAGATACCCATGTCCAAGAAGTACAATGTACTCCCAACCGAAAAATTCCTAATAGACCAACTCCAAGACACAGACTAATCAGAATGTCAAATGCCAAAGACAAAGTTAGATCTCAAAGTTAGAAAAGGAATGCATATCATATAAGGGATACCCAATAAGATTAAGTGCTGATTTCTCACCAGAAACCATGGAGGCAAGAAGACAGTGGTGTGATTTATTTAAGATTTTGCAAGAGAAAAACTTCCAGCCAAGGATATTATATCCGACAAGACTGTCTTTCAAAAATGAGGGCAAGTTTAAAATATTCACAGATAAACAGAAACTGAAAGTTTGTAACCAAGAGACCCACTTTGCAGGAAATATTAAAGGGTGTGCTACAGCCTGAAAATAAAAGACAGGAGAGAGAGGCCTGGAAGAGAGTCTAGAAATGAAGATTATATCAATAAAAGTAACTAAAAGTGTCAAAAGAGGGGTGAAAATAAAATATGATAGATAAAACCCAAATATTTAAGAATAAACTTAACCAAAGTTGTAAAGCACTTGTATGCAGAAAACTATAATTCATTGTTAAAAGAAATTTTAAAAAGTCCTAAATAATTGGAAGAATATTCCATGCTAATAGAGTGAAAGACTAACTTTCATTAAGATGTCAATTCTACTCAAATTGATAAAAAAAGATTCAATGCAATCCCAATAAAAATACCACCAGCATTTTTTAAAATAAATGGAAAACATGATTATCAAATTTATTTGGAAGGGTAAGGGGTCCTGAATAGCCAGAAACATCTTAAAAAGGAAAAGTGAAGTTGCAGGACTCTCATTTCTGAACTTTAAGTCATATTACCAAGCTACAGTGGTAAAAACAGCATTGTCCTAGCATAAAGATAGGCACATAGACCAATATAAATGAATTCATGATTCAGAAATAGATCTTCACATCCACGGTCAAGTGATTTTGACTAGCCTGTCAAACCCACCCAGCTCAAGCAGAACAGTACATTCAACAAATGGTGCTGAGAAAACTGGATATCCATAGCAAAAGAAGGAAAGAGGATTCCTTTGTCACACTTTATACAAAAATTAACTCAAAATGAATAAAAAACCTTAATATAAACGCAAGAACCATAAAGCTTCTAGAAGAAAATGTAGGAAAATATCTTCAAGACCTGGTGGTAGGTGCTGGATTCTTAAAGGAGATAAGAGGAGGACTGAGATGGACTACTGATAATGTATATAGAAGTTTTAATTAGCTTTACTGTGAAAGTGTGGAAATGTAGACAGTTGATGTTAACACTTTATAGTGAGTTACAGCTGGTTTATAAATGGAGATGTGGCTGAAAAAGGTAGTCTAAGGATGTAAATGACAATTGACAGAAAGCTAGAGAATAATCTAGGGACTGAATAGCACAGTAAACCCAGAGTTGGATGAGAGTTGTGGATGATGGTACAGATCCAAGAGTGTCTTTTGTGAGGTAGAGCAGATGTACAAGACTATTGCAGGGTGGTGGGAATGTGGAAAAACATGGGACAAATACAACTGGAGTGACCTATGGACTGTGATTAACAGTAATATTCCTGCATCTATGACAAAGTTGTACTGTGTTGATAATGGGGGAGCATGGAAGATGTTTCCTTTATGTACGCTGTGAACCTTTTAGTGGTCGGATGATATTATCTCATAATCTGTGGCAGATGTTCCACCACAGTGTGGTGTGTTGATAGAAGGGTGTTATTTGGGAATTCTGCACATGTGCATGATTGTTTTGTACATTTACAACTTCTGTCATAAAAATATATTTGAAAAGTAGTAATAGGGTATGTTGGGGGAAAGATGCGCCAAATGTAGAATAAGGACTATAATTAGCAGTAAGAGTTTGGCAATATTCTTTCATAACTTGTAAAAAATGTCTCACAACAATGCAAGGTGTTGGTGTAGGGTTGATGTATAGGACCCTTGTATGATGTTATGAATGTTTGCTTTGTTAGTTTACAACTTTTACTATACACTTACTGTTTATGTATGTTCATGTATAAATGATATAAAAATAATAATAATAATAGGGTAGGTTGGGGGAGAACACTTCGGTTAGTAGTAATATTTTGAGGATTCTCTTTAATCATTAGTTAAAATTGTTCAGCAACAATGCAAGGTATTGGTGGTAGGGTGAGGTATGAGAGCCCTGTATGATTTATGTATGTTTGTTTTGTAAGGTCACAAATATTGCTATACACTTATTGTTTATGTATGTTCATGTATGAGTGACATACTTCAATAATTTTTTTAAAAACAGAAAAAAAATAAAGGGTTACCCCTTCCCCTCCCACACTTTCTCACAAGTACAACATTTTTCATTTTTCATATTTCATTTCTCACAAATAAAAACATGTACATTTGTTATAATTGATAAACACATATTGAAGCAGTGCTGCTAACCATGGACTATATGTTTACATCATAGTTTACAGGTTATACCACACAATTTTACAGGTTTCAGCAAAGTGTATGCTGGCCTGTATCCATCATTGCAATGTCATGCAGGACAATTCCAATGTCCACAAACTACCCCATGTTACACCTATTCTTCCCTCTCCTTCCCCTCAGAACCTCTGTTGGTCACTTTCTTTATATCTTTGATAAAATATCCTCCATTGCTAGAATAATCATAAATCTATGTAAGTCCATAGTTGCATTTCTCCCCACCCCCTTTTACTTGTTTGGGAACCATGGCCTCTCTTTTCCTTCCAACTTCTTCCTTCTGAAATGGAACTGTCTACCTTACATCAGTCCTACCCTTGTTTTGGAAACAGATAGCTTCCAGGAAAAGTGAGGGAGTTTGCAGTGTAAGTGGAGAAGCAAAGATAAATATGTTGGCAGAATTCTCACTGGCCAAGAAGATAAAAAACTTATATAGAATTACGTTCAAAAAATGAAAATACATTAAAGAGTATCAAATCATACAAAAGTGGGAGTTATTTATCACCACAAGATCCATGATATAAAAATGTTAAAGGAAAGGTTTGAGGAAAAAATATATGGATATCAACAGAAAATATGGACCTACACAAAGGAATGAATAGCGCCAGAAATGCTAAAAAATATCTGGAAAAATATGATAGCTTTTCTTTTCACTTATATGTAAAATTATATATTATCAAACCAAAGTAGACTGAGATAAGCAAATATGTATAATATAATCTCAAAATCAACTTTAGAAAATAATATGTGTGTATATATACATAGCTAAAAGTGAATAAAAAGATAAAATATACTTAGTCAAAATAAAGACAGAAAAATGTAACTGAGGGAACAAAGAATAGATGGAACAAAAAGAAAATAAAAGAACTATCAAATAGATTTTAATATTTTAAAACATCAATACATACAATGGATTTAAAGAATAAAACACCACAATTAAAAAGCAAAGTATCTGTGATAGGATTATAAAGTGAGTCCCAAACCTATGCTGCCTTCAAGAAATTCACTTCAATATAAAAGTCCAAACTGGTTAAATGTAAAAGAACCCATAAAGGTATGCACACTAAGACAAATTTTTAAAATGTGTAGTGTTTAGATTAACAAAAGAAAATGTAGACTGTAGAGCAAAGACCAGCAATAAAGGATGTTATTTCATATTAATAAAATAGCTAATTAATCAAGATGACATAGAAGTACTTAATTTAACTTACCAAAAAAAAAAAAAAAGGTTTCAAAATGCATAAAGCTGGGAAGCAGATGTGGTTCAAGTGATTGGGCTCCCATCTACCATATAGGTGGTCCAAGGTTCGATTCCTGGGACCTCCAGGTGAAACGCAAGCTTGCCTGCATGGCGGGCTGGCTCACGCAGAGTACTGGCCCATGTGGAGAGCTGGTGCAGCAAGATGATGCAAGAAAAAAGAGACACAGAGGAGAAACAACAAGAGATGCAGCAGACCAGGGAACTGAGGTGGCTCAAGAGACTGAGCAGCGACTCTCCACTGTGGAAAATCCCAGGATTGGTTCCCAGTGCCACCTAAAGAGAAGACAAGCAGACACAGAAGAACACACAGACCAGACAACAAGCACAAAACAATGAGGGGGGTGGGGTAGGGAAATAAATAAATAAATAACGTCTTAAAAAAAAACAAAACAAAATGCATAAATCAAGTTGATAGGACTGCTAGGAGAAATAGAAATTTGAACAATTACTCAGAGATTTTAATACTGCCTTCTTGCTTTAATACCTGAGTTCAAAGAGCATAGTATATACAGGTTCAGGGTTTTGAACTTCATGCAGATATCCTTATGGCCCAGAATAGGTCCCATTTTAGTAAATTACCAGTGTGTGTTTGTAAAGAAAATATATTTTGTACTTTTATGGAATAGTGTCCTATGAGTGTTAATTTAGGCAAGTTAGTAAATTACATACTCATATCATGTATAAATTCTAACTTTCTACTTTGTTCCATCAGTTTTAGTGAGACAAATCTTAAACTTTATGATACTTTTTAAATTTTAATACATTCATTTTTCATTTTTTAAAGGTACTTTAGATTACATAAATATCATATAAAAAATAGAGGGACTTCTCATATGCCCCATTCCTTACCTCTCTTACATTTTCCCACATTAATAACATCCTTCATTATTTTGCTACATTGGTTACAATTGATGAACACATGTTGAAGCATTGTCACTAACCATGGATTATAGTTTACATTACAGTTTATGCATAATTTTCTAAGTTATGACAAAATATATAATGGCCTATATCCATCATTGCAGTGCCATGCATTACAATTCAATGTCTTGAAAATGCCCCCATGTTATTCTTCCCTCTCCCTCCCCTCAGAACCTCTGGTGTTCATTGCCTTTATTTCAATTACAAGAATTCTTCCATTGTTAGAATAATAATAATTCTATAGTAGAATAATAATAAGTCTACTTTAGATCACTGTTCATTCCCCAGTCTAAAGACTTTTGGAATTGCCATGTTATATAATTATGTGTGTGCAAATGTTATGGCATCTCATTTAAAAAAATATTTCAAAATAAGCTCTCTAAATTCTAAAGGAAATGATGACTGTTTGCTTTAAGGCATTGATCACCAACTTGGATTGTACATTATATTATTGTTTATATATACCTGCTACATAATATTACTTTTTTGGTTTATGGTAATGTCCTTTTTTATTTAATTATATAAGTTATAGGTTTACAGGAAAATCATAGAGACTATACAGAGTTCTCATAAAGCAACCTATTATTAACACCTGTATTACTGTGGTACCTTGTTATAATTCAGGGAAATATATTATTGTAATTATACTATTACTATACCCCATAGTTTACATCAGTGTTCACTGTGCTGTAGAGTATCATTTTTTGTTGTTTTTATTTATTTAATTTGTAACAAGGAATATTTACACAAACTAAAATTTCCCATTTCAATCACCATACATTCTACAATTACAAATAGAGATAATATACAAATGTCCATTCATATATGATGGAATATGCGTCATATGAATTTAATGCAAATGGTATATAATAAAAGAATGCAGAAAACATAATAATTTGAAAATATTATAATTCCATGGTAATAACCTATCAGTGCTCTGTGATAATAGCAGTCTTAGAAATAGCAAAAGAGGCAGTGCCTATTTTAATGAGTGACAGTCAAGGTCCCAATTTACAAACCTGAATACAGTAACATTTTAGTGTTTATATGTGAAGATAAATACTTTTTGGAAAGTTGTTTATCCAATGTAGCAAAATATTTCTCAGCTGTTACAGGGTGCTGCTCCAAACTCAAGGCTTACTATATGGGTTATAGGCCCTAATACATGAGACACATTTAAAATATGCAATAGGAATACATCATTTCATCATCTTAACATGTTGAGAGGTAGACTTGAAAGTGTCGTAAGCTGGAAATAGGAAATATTTACCTCAGATTTGTCTTCTTTGTATGGAGAACTTAAAATCTGCTAAGAAAGAGTTTTTTTTAAATTATTTTTTTATTTTTAAAGAACCTTTATATTATAAAAATGTTACATAAAAAATATAAGGGATTCCCATATGTCCCACACCCACTCCCTCCCACACTTTCCCATATCCTTCATTAGTGTGGTACATTTCTTACAATTGACGAACCCATATTGAAGCATTGCCACTAAGCATGGACTACAGTTTACATTAGAGTTTACATTCTGTCCTGTGCAATTTTGTAGGTTATCACAAAATATATAATGGCCTGTATCCGTCACTGCAATAGCATTCAGGACAACTCCAATGTCCGCAAAATGCCCCTATGTTACAGCTATTTTTCCCTCTCCCATCCCTCAGAACCTCTGGTGGCCACTGCCTTAATATCATTGATAAGAATTCTTCCATTGCTGGAGAAATAAGTCTATACTGGAATGATAATAAATCTATTTAGTTTTGATCTTAAACTTTCTAAACATACCAGTGATTTATAACTTTGTAAAAAAAATTTTACTGCAGTTGATGGTACAGATGCAAGAGTTTTCTTCTGTGATCTAGAGTGGAAAAAGTGTGCCAAATGTACTCTATGGAACATGGTTGGTGGTAATAGTCTGATGATATTATCTCATAATCTGTAACAAATATTCCACTACAGTGTGGTGTGTTGGTTAATCATGTGCATGATTCGTTTGAACGAAAGTTATTCTTATTTAAAATTTCTTCTTCCACATTATGAAATACAGGGAGAGGTATCTTCATTCATAATTACCAAGACATCTTTTCAGATACTTATCTTTTATCAAGAAAAAAAATCTTTCATTTAATTTTATGCCCAGATTTCAGATGTTAATATATATTAAGAATCATTTTAACCACACGAGGAATGAATGATTATCTCTGATTCTGATAAGTGCACAAAACTTCTCATGAAGTTATTGTATCATTTATATTTTCTAGAATACTATAAGTTTAAAGGAAAATCAATTGAAACAGAAGTAATTGGCAAAATATGCAAGACTTATGCAGTGATATTTCAGGAATCCTAGAATGTTCAGTTTTTGAAGGAGAAATCTCTAAATAAAATATAATTATGGTGTTACTATGCAGACATATAATAAAATGACTGTCTCTGAAAATTCAAGTCCTGTCCTTTAAAGTTGGAAAAAGGCAAGAAGCTTAACTTTGAGGCATTTTCAACTCACCTTATTAAATTGGGAAGTTTAACTTTGAGGCATTTTCAACTCACCTTATTAAAGTGGGAAGGTCTTAAATTAACTATCCTATCAGAAGGTCCATATAAATCCTTCTGCCTATAACTCTCCTTAAGCCTCCTTTATCTGCTTGTTTCTAAGACTATAGGTTATAGGAGTCAAGAAAGGAGGGACTATAGAATAAAACACAGATGTGATCAAGTCCTGGCTTGTGGGTGAGTTGGAAGTCGGCTTCATATATATAGCAGCACCTGAGCAAAGAAAGACAGTCACAACAATGATGTGAGGGCCACAAGTGGAAAAGACCTTTCCTTGTTCTACATTAGTTGGAAACTTGAGCACAGTAGAAAATATGCGAATATGATACCTGATGATGAAGGTAGAACAGCTTCCAGCAAGCACTACTGCAGAGACAAAAATTAAAATTTCATTGATTAAGATCTCTGAGCAAGAGAGCTTCAGCAGAGAGGGGACATCACAAAAAAATTGATGAACCACTTTGGACTGACAGAAGGGCAGCCAGAATGCATTTCCAGTGTAGAACCCTGTGTAGACCACACCACTGAGTAGGGTGGCCAGTGTCATCTGGACACAGAACACAGGGTTCATTTTCATAGGGTAATGGAGAGGCTGGCAGATGGCCACATTGCAGTCAAAGGCCGTGGTGGTGAGGAACAGCAGTTCAGCATAAGCAAAGAAAACCACGAGGAAGCCCTGAGCTGCACATCCCACCATGGAGAGTGCCCTGTTGTCAAACAGGAAAATGACACATGCTTTGGAAACAGTACAGAAATGTAGGACATGTCCAACACAGACAGATTCCTAAGGAAGAAATACATGGGGGTATGAAGACTCTGGTCGAGGGTGGTTACTATGACAATGAGAAAGTTCCCCACCAGGGTTCCCAGTTATGTCAGTAAGAATAGCATGGCATGTAAAAGTCTGTACTCCCACAGGTCAGAAAATCTTGTGAGCAGGAATTCAGTCACCGTGGTAGAGTTTGGCATTTTTAGGGTAATTTGCTGTGGATGTGGAGAACCAAAGGCAAATAATCCCTAAAAAATATGGAAAGCGAACAGGAGGAAAGCAATTAGCTTAAGTATATTTATAGGATCATGTTTATCCAATTTCTTCTCTGTATTGTTTGTTAGTAAAACATAATATAACATTGCCTCATCCTTCATTAGTCTTCCTGCCTCAAACCTTATCTTTAGAAAAGTGTTAGCATTAAAATGAAATCTTCAAAAGCTCATACTTATATTTACACAAATTTCTATCACTTAACTGGAAAATGTGTATACTGGAGTTCAAAGTTTTACCTGGAAGATTTTTTAAGTTCATATGCCTAACTTCTATACACTAAACTTTTCAGAAATACCCTCCAAATGTTAACACTTATCATTAGTTCATGATTAACAGAATGTGAATAGTGATAGAAAGCTACTCATATCAAAGTTTCTCAATTTATTAGCAGTTGAATCCATTATGTGACCTCCAGGTATAAAAATTATTTTATCTCTGCTGTACAGCACTATCTCTTTGCTTCTCATTTCATTTGGAAGTCAAATTAAGGAATTTTGCTCTCTGAGATCCCATTTATGTTGGCTACATATATCCCTTCCTGGCAATTATTTACATGTAATATTTTTATTTTCACATTTGATCTTTCAATCTCTCTCTCTCTCTCTCTCTCCTTCTTAGACATTTTATTAGATCCTTTATGTCTTCATTTTACTCATTCCTTAGCCTAGATACCATAATAAACCAATGAATGATATAAGTACAAAATTTTATTTAGTTATAATGTCCTATTTACTTTACTTAATCATATAGTATATACTGTAATTCTAATTGTATTTACAAATTGGGAAGTAATATACACAAAATTCAAAAAAAAAAACACCCAAAAAACAAACAAAACAACAACAACAACAAAATAACTGGGTCACTGGAAGATCAAGGAAACTTAGAAAGCAATGTCAATGTAAGCGGAAAAGCCACATTTGTCTGTTCAGACGGCATAGTGCCTCCTGATGCATTTCCTCCCCTAGTTCTCCCCAACCTACTGAGTTTCACTGTTACACCCCTTTCTAAGTTTGACCATTCATTCTTATGGCTACATCCCATTTTCCAAGTACTGTAGGAACCTTTTAATCACAGTGTTCTAGAGCTAAAACATCACTCCAATTATTTCCTATATATCAAGTACTATGTGGACAGATAGAATTATTCAAAACTATTATCCTTATTGTCTATATTTTTATATTTTCCAGCCTTACCCAACAGTATATGATGACTTCCGTTAAGGACAATCTATTATAATCCATATTTTAGCCAATAGAGAAATGTTAAATATTTGTTTTACTAGCATTTTTACTATATATACATACTTTTATATACATTTAAAAATCCTAATAGATTCTGCTGTAATAAGAGTCTCAATATAATACAATTCCTTTGTATTTACATCCATCTTATCTGTAGTCTTAGGGTACATTTAACCATCCCTATCTAAGGCTAATTTGAATGCCCAATAACCCTTCTCTTTCCTTGGTCATTGGCACCAATGTTTCCTATTTAATTCCAAATTATGTCATCCTCCTTCATGCACTCTTTGAATTTTCATAAACTCAGCTTCCTCTGTTCAACAGGTTCATTTCTGAAATGCTGATTCATTAACTTAATAATTTATTTTTTCCTATCTTTATTTACTTGCCCTTTCCAAATTGTGTACTTTTCATCACTCTAAGTATTTTTTTGAAATTTAATAATCTGGTTTATGTCAGCATCTAATCTCCTTCCAATACCAGCCTCATCACAATTTCACATGCTCCCCATTTCCAGCTTTTTGAAGCTCTGTCAACACTGAATAATACTACAAGGATTTCCTCCACTGGGGCCACATCTCTGCTCTACCAAGATTGTCCTCTATATTATTACAGTCACTCATTCCATTAGAGGTGCATGTGGATCTAAGGTATCATTTCTCAGGAGTCACTTCTTCAGTGCATTCTTAGTACATTCCATCTTCCTTACCATGGGATTTGATCCTTTACCTTCTCTTCCTCCCTATCTTCCTTCTTCTTCCTTATCTTCCTTCTGCTCTCATTTAATCTACTATCTCTGACTCCCTGTCTTCTCTTATCCTTCAGAAACTTCACTCTTGTTTCCCTATTATCCCTAATGTGAGGGTCATCAGTATCTAAAATAATTCTGGAAAGGCACTAAGATAAAAACATTATATATATACACACACAGCCATTAATGACCTCAGATCTAAGGATTATTTTCTGAAATCCATCAGTGCTTGCTTTGCAATATTTTAAAATGATCTCATACAACTTAAAATTGGTAGAACTTGGGTGCATTTCTTATAGCATCCCCCTTTTTTCTTATAAAATATTTAAGATCAGCTTAGATGTAGTATATGACATATTTGAAAACCCCAGACAAGATTCTTCGGTAAATATCCTCAATAATGCCTACCTCATTAATTTAATATTTATAAAATAACTCAAATAGAAGACCTCTAGAAATCTTAACACAATCCTTGAAACACATTCTTTGAGGCAGTTACTGGAGGAGGTGCACTCTTACTTCACTTTTCATTTCTGTTTGTACTCTTTGAATTTTAACTATATGAGTTTTCTTATCATTATTATTAAAATAGATCAGTGACAATTCTCCTAAAATTATGATGATTCCTATGCTGAAATGATTGAGGATCCCAAAAACAAAACAGCAGAAAAAAAGAGGCACAGAAACTGGCTTCACTCCAATCCCATATACCAAGTGTTTCTGTTTTAATATTTGTAAAATATTTTCTCAGTAAAATGGAATGATTTTCACTAGCAAGGCCAAAATCTCAATATTTGTACTGGATTTCTTCTTTTGTTTTAAAAGATCTTTAGATTACATGAATGTTACATAGAAAATATAAGGGATTCCCATATGTCTCATCCCCTACCCCTCCCACACTTTACCTTATTAACAACACCTTTCATTAG
This sequence comes from Cabassous unicinctus, assembly GCA_029593785.1. Taxonomy (NCBI): domain Eukaryota; kingdom Metazoa; phylum Chordata; class Mammalia; order Cingulata; family Chlamyphoridae; genus Cabassous; species Cabassous unicinctus. The sequence continues at coordinate 21,032 of JAQZBX010010560.1, read as the reverse complement.
TGTGGTATATTTGTTACAATTGATGAACACATATTGAAGCATTGCTACTAACCATGGTCTAAAGTTTACATTATAGTTTACACTTTGCACCACACAATTTTGTAAGTTTTGACAAAATGTATACTAACTTGTGTCTGTCACTTCAATGTGCAGAACAATTCCAATGGAAAAAAAAGACAACCCTTTTGATATTGTCAAAACTGTCAAAATAAATGTTTTGAATGCCATTTTCTAGCCTGGTGTCAAAGACCAGAACTGAAGCCTTTGAGCTTTGGGAGTTGCTTTTCAGCTATCCACATCATGTCATACCTTGTGACTCAGTTTCTTCATCTCGTAACATGTTATCAGTTGTGTCTACCCTTACAAGCTTGTTGAAGATGTGACACAATGGAATGTTATAGCATTTGGACTAGTACATGGCAAAAAGTTCACATTAGAAGCCACTACAACATCTGCTGTTTAGTTGTAACAATGATATCAGTGGACCAGTCATATCCTGTTAGAAGAGTGGAAGCCTTCCCTAGTTCTTAGAAGTACTCTTAATTATTGTCATTGATTTCCTGTTTAATTAACTATGCTCAAACAATTGACTCTCAGTGATTCAAAAGTGTTGACATATGCTAAACTTTCATGAAACATATGATCTACTTTATTATATTGTAACACATACATATGTTTTATATAACTTCTACAAACTTTGTTTTTTTTACTTGCTTGTTACATGTGATATTAGCTTTCTCAATAGTCAAATATATTTTCTAACCTTTCAAATCATATTAATATTTAAGAATTTAGATTATCGAAAAGTTTTTTTTTCAATATATGTGTTAAAGTTTTCCAGCAACTTTTACTGAAAGGACCATAGTTTGCTATAAATATGACAGTCTATGTATGCATTCTCTATTCTGTTCCATTGGTTTATTTATCAGTCTTTTCACCAATAGCATATGGATTAATTACTGTTGCTCAGAAAACATCAATTCTGTCAGTGTAATTTATCTAACTTTATATTCTTCAAATTGTCATAGATTTTTTGATCATTGGTTTTTCTATATAAATTTTAGGAATAGGTATTTTTTTAAATTACAAAAGATTTCCACACACAAAACTACTGGAATTTTTATTTATATTTCATTGGATTGAGTAGATGCTTGAATAAGAATTAATATTTTTAAAAATGTAAAATTTTCTGAGGTATGAGTTATTTCCACCTCTTCATGTTTAAGTCTTCTTTATTTTTTCACTATGAGATATTTGAGCGTTCATGAATAAATTATGTAATTTTCATTTGATTCATTCTTACATGTTTAATAAGGTTTGATGCTTTGTTTAGCATTATTTTTATTTTTTATTAATTGTTAAATGTAGTATATAAAAACACAATTAGATTCATTAATTAATATCAGCAGCACTACCAAAGTTACAGAGTTCAAGGGCCTATCTGGGCATAGATTAATCAAGAAAATTAAGAAAATCTGTCAGAATCAACTTTGTCTGAACTCTGAATTTAATCAACGATTAACAGCAAAAATACTAAGGCTGAAGCCAAATTAAATCTTGGTGAGAGAGCTATGTGACATTGAAGCTTAGATTACCCAGCTACCAGGAAACACTTGGTCTGAAGAAGGCAGCCCACATTCCGTGTGTAGGTACCTGATTTTGGAGGGAGAATAGCATTCCTTTTATTAAATATTTCATGTTTACTGTGTTGGCCTGTCTGTGGTAATGTCAAAGAATTGATGTAAGGTACTTGCTTTTGTGTCAACTGAAATCTCTCTCAGTGCATATAGGAGCTGTGCACATGACATTCCTTGAAATGATTGAAAGAGAAGTTATGCAACTGTTGCAACCCGAGGGAACAATTATAACAGGTAAATAGTAGACCTCTTGAGAGACTGGGAGAGGAATCTGAGGAGAGAGTTACTTTGGGGAATAATGGCATTGTAAAATGTTAGATGTATAATAGATAATTTACAAAGATATGTTCATGTGCCAGTCAGGCACATTCTCAGTAAAGATATGAGCATACTCTAAGCTTTCACCTCTGACAAACCTATAGCCTTGAGTCATAGGAGGTGAGAACTATAGCAGAGGTTTAAGGAGCTTGGCTAAGAATTGAAGGAAAGCCCCAACCTAGAACCAGTTTGAAAATATAAGGAAATGTTGCTTTTTTTCTCTTCTTCTTCTCTTTCCCCCTGGCTACAGTTGTTTAATGGAATCTCTCTGTCATGTTACTATTTGACCACAAATTAAAGGAAAACAGATTTCAAAGACCCACAAAGAACCAAAGGACTGGACAGAAAAACAGTGAACCCTAATGTAAACTGTGGACTGTAATTAATGATATATCTATCAGAATATTGTCTCATCAATTTTATCAAAATTGCAAAATGTTAATTACAGGCAAAACAGCATGGTTAGAGGGGAATAAAAGAGATCTCCTAATTGTCAGCATGATTTTTCTGTAAACCTACAACCTAATTAAAAAATGATTTTTTGGGCAGATGATGTCTCCAAGTTGCCCTGAAAGATGCCTTGCTGAAAGTCTCACCTCAGAAACCATGAAAAAAAGGCAGAATAAATTTTATCAAAACAATGAAAGTTGATAGAGCTTAGAGAACAACTCAACAAATGCTGATTTACAAAAAAATCTAAAATTGTTTTGAGAACGTCAGGAAAAATTCACCCCTCTGGGCACCTCTACTAACTTTAGAAGTGCATGGCAGTTTGTGGAATACACAGCAGTGGTTTAATGGCACAAGTCCATTAAAGGCAGGTCTCTGAATCCTGATTGAACCATGGTGGCAGTTTGGAAACCTGCACATACAATATGGGTCCCTGAAGACAGAACGAATCATGGGGGTGGCTGTGTAGCCTGCACACATAACAGTTAGTGTCTCTTAAGCACAAATAGTGCTTCATCAAATGAAAAATTGGGTGACTTTGGTAACCAACCTCAAGTGGGTCCATGGAAGACTGGACCAGGGCATATGTCTGGGTCCCTGACCTTGGAAGTTGCAGGGGGAGAAAAGCCATGACTTAAGGTTATGTGAGCCAAAGAGCAGTCACATTGCTAAAAGCTGGAGTGCAAAGGTAAACCAAGGGACAGAGGGAGCTGAGCTGCTTGCAGTTCCCAGGGAGGAAAAAAAAAACTGTAATTAAAACAAATTGCATATCCCAGAGCACACAGAGAGAAGCTGGAAAAAAGAACTGCTTTTATAGGAGGGAAACAGTGGTACATACTAGAGAACTATTAAATGCTACCAAACATGCCTAGGGAAAGCAGTATAAACCAGAATAATAGTTGGATAAGAGCCTCAACACAGAATCAATCTACAATAAAACCTTGGGTAAGGGGTAAAATCTGATGTCCAGAGTTAGCAACTCAAAATAATCTATATCCAGATATCAATACAAATTCACAAGATATACAAATAAATTGTTAACCTATTTAGAATATAGTTTCTGGCAAATGAAATATGATTGTGTTGTTTCTATACCATCACATAATACAATGACTATATCATAGAACTCAGGTTAGTACCCCCAAATTAAAAATAGGTCATAAAGTTAATTTTTAAGCATTTTGCAACTCACCTCATCAACATGGGAATGTCTTAAAATAAGTAACATCACTTACCTGAGTAAACATTTTGCTCATGATTCTCTTTATAGCCTGTTTTATTTGCTTGTTTCTAAAAATATAGATAATATTATTCAAGAAAAGAGGGACTGGAATAGAACACAGAGGTGATCCTGGCCTGAATTGTGGGTGAGTCAGAGATTGGTATCATGTACACAGAAGTGACTGAGCTTACAAAGACAATCCTCACAATGATGTGTGGGACAGATGTGGAAAAGCCTTTCCTTGCCCTCCCCTGGTTGGAAACTTAAGCAAAGTAGAAAATATGCAAATATATTACATGGCAATGAAGGCAAAGCAGCCACCACCAACCACACAGCATATAGCTAGAACTGTAATTGTTAGTCAGATGGTACTTATATAACTTTCTGAAGAACTGCCAATGTGTCTTCCACAGAGGCTGCATCATTTTACATCCCCATCAACAATGAATGAGTGTTCCTATTTCTTCACATCCTCTTCAATATTGGTAACATTGCATTTTTAATAGTATCCATTTAGTGGGTGTGAAATGGTATCATTGTGCTTTTGATTTGAAATTCCTACTGTGATATTAGTTTCATAGCTAATAAAGCACCTACCATACACAATGGCTCATAGTTTCAAGGCTAGAAGTCCAAAATCAAGGTGCCACCAATGTGATGTTTACCCAGAAGACTGGCTTTTGGGGGCTGGTTGCCAGCAATCCTTGTGTTTTTCTGTACAATGCACATGGAAGCCTCTCCTGGTTTCTTGGTTCTATTGACTTAAAGCTTCTGACTGCTCATTCTGACTTTCTCTCTCTCTTTGTGACATTCCCTACAAAGCCTAAGAGCCATCCTAATTCAGCTGGTTCTCACCTTAACTGAAGTAAGTTCATCAATAGGTCCTATTTACAAGGGTTCACATCCACAGGATTGGGTTAAGGTTGAGAATGTGTTTTTCTGGGGTACATAAGTCAAAGCCACCATAAATGTTGAGGGTTTTTTTTTTTTTTTTTTTTTTTTTTTTTTTTTTTTTTTTTTTACCTTTTGTGTATCTTCTATGGAGAAATGTCTATTTAAGTCTTTTGTCCATTTTTTAAAGGGATTTTTAGTCTGTGGTTGAGTTGAAGGATTTCTTTTTATTTGCTTGATATAAAAACCTTATTAGATGTGTGATTTTCAAATATTTTCTGACATTGCTTAGGTTGCTATTTTACTTTCATGACAAAGTCCTTTGATGCATAAAAATGTTTAATATTGATGAGGTACAATTTATCTTTTTTTCTTTTTCTATTGTTGTTTGGACTTTGTAAAGTCTAAGAAATCATTGCCTAATGCAATGTCATGAAGATGATTCCGTATATTTTCTTATAGGAGTTTTATACTTCTGGTTCTTATTTTTAGGTCTTTGATCCATTCTGAGATGATTTTTGCATATGATTTTGCATATGTGATATAGGTCTACCTTTTCAATGTGCACATCATGTTTTCTGAACATTTGTTAAAGAGAATATTATTTTCAAATTGAGTAAACTTGGCAAACTTGGCAAACATCAGGCATCCATATGTGTGACGGTTGGTTTCACAATTCAAAATTTGATTCAATGGGTTTATATATCCGTCTTTCTGCCAGTAACATGCTGTTTCGTTTACTGTGACTTTACAATTAGTTTTAATATTTGTAAGTGTGAGTTCAGAAACTTCTTTTTCAAAATGGCTTTGGCTTTTTGGGGACACTTACCCTGCAACATAAATTTGATAATTGGTTTTTCCATTTCTGCAAGGAAGCTGTTGGAATTTTTCTTGTGGTTGCATTGAATCTTTAAATTGTTTTGGCTAGAATTGACTTTTTATCACAATTTAGATTCCAATCCATGGACATGGATTATTTTTCCATTTATTTTGTCTTTCTTGATTTCTTTTAGCAATATTTTGAAGTTTTCTATGTATAAGTTCCTCAAAACCATTGTTAAATTTATTACTAGATATTTGATTCTTTTAGTTGCTATTTAAAAGGATTTTTCTTTATTTTTATTCCATCTTTAATAAATAAGTAAATAATATTTATTTATTAATAAATAAGTAATATTTATTCCAGAAATATTAATAGAAATTAATATTTCTATTACCGGTGTATAGAAATATTAATGATTTTGCATGCTAATCTTATACCCCATTAATTTCCTGAATTCATTTCCTCTAGAAGCTTTGTTGGGGATTTTCAGGATTTTAGATATATAGGATCATGTCATCCATAAATAGAGAAAATTTTATTTCTCCTTTCCAATTGGAATGTTTTTTTCTCTTAATTGCTCTAGGTAGAACTTCCAGTAAAATGTTGAGTAACAGTGGTCACAGTGGATATCCTAGGCTTGTTTCTGATCTTAGAAGGAACTCTTTTATTCTTTGACCACTAAGTATGCAAATAGCTATTGGACTTTCATATATGCCCTTTATCATGTTGAGGAAATATTCTATTCCTAGATTTCTGTGTGTTTTTATCAAGAAAGGATGCTGGATTTTGTCAAATGCCTCTTCTGCATCAATTGAGATGATGATGTGTTTATTATTTGTTACTTCTGTTAATGTGGTGTATTACATTGATTTTCTTATGTTGAACCACTTTTGCATACCTGGAATGAATCTCACTTGAACATTATGTATAATTTCTTTAATCTGCTATTGGATTCAGTTTCCTTACATTTTGTTGAGGATCTTTGCATATATGTCCATAAGAGACATTTTTTATTTTTTTAAAAGACACTTAGATTATATAAAGGTCACATAAAGAATACAGGGTATTCCCATATGCCCTGCTACCCACACCTCCCACATTTTCCCCACAGTAACAACATCCTTCATTAGTGAGGTACATTCATTGCAATTGAACATATTTTGGAGCATTGCCACTAAGTGGGGATTAAAGTTTACTTTGTAGTTTATACTCTCTCCCACACAATTCTGTAGGATATGGCAAGATTTATAATCACCTATATCTGTTATTGCAATGTCATTCAGGACTATTCACAAGTCCAGCAAATGCCCCAATATTTCACCTGTTTTCCCTTCTCCCTGCCCTCAGAACCTCCAGTGGCCACTGCCTCCATATCAATGATATAGTTTCTTCCATTGCTAGAATCAAAATTTGTCTACAGTGAATTACCAGTCAGTCTACTTTAGTCCGTTGCTCATTCCCCAATCCTGAGGATTCTGGGATGGTGATGTCCATTCCACCTCTAATTGAGAGGGCCCTGTAATCCCATAGGCCAGATGGATAGGACTCTCTTGCTTGCAGTTATAGACTCTCTAAGTTCCTTGGTATAGTAATTGTCCATCATCACCTCCATGTTAGCTGTCCTGGGTGAGACCAATGAACTAGAGAGTAAGTCTTGCAACTTCACTGAGATTCAGGGCCCAGCTGGCACATGGACAGCCCAAAGATTTAAGTCTCTTGGATGTACACCTACCAACTTTAGTACTAATTATAGGTTCAAATAGAATGACAGAAGAGCCATGTGTAGGGAAACCACAACTGAGTCCAACTCTGTCATGCTGGGGAGCATAAATTCCAATGTCAGGCCCAAAGGCGAGGCACCAATCTCCTATGCAATCTGCCCTGACTATAGTGTCCGGATGTCTCCAGAGCCCTAAAAGCCCGGCTATTTGGGGCAGTATCCACTTTGGCAGTCAAAGAGATTTTGTTGAGACATGCATAAGTGTAACCTCTTGAAAGAACTCCTGACTCACTTTAAAATCTCCTAGCCATATAAATTCATTTGTCTTTACCTTTTGGTCAAGATCTTTCTACAGTTGCACATAAGAGATATTGATCTGCAGTTATTTTTCCTTGTGGTGTCTTTATTTAGCTTTGGTATGAGGGAGATGTTGGCCTCATAAAATGAGTTAGTAAAAGTTCCCTATTATTCAAATTTTAGGAAGAGTTTGAGGCTATTGATGTTAATTCTTTTGGAATGTTTGATAAAATTCCCCTGTGAAGCCATTTTGTCCTGAGCATTTCTGTTTGGGGAGGATTTTTATTTCTAATTTATTCTGTTTACTAGTTCTTTGTGTGCTGAGATTTCTATTTATTCTTTAGTGGATATTTTGTGGGCTTCTACAAGTTGTCCATTTCAACAAATTTATCTAATTTGTTTTCATATAGCTGTTCATTGTAACATCTTTTTTAATTAATATTTTTTATTTTTAAAGAAGCTTTAGATTATATACATGTTACATAAAAAATATAAGGGATTCCCATATGCCCATCCTCCCCCCTCTCCCACTTTCCCACATTTACAACAACCTTCATTAGTGTGGTACATTTGTTACAGTTGATGAAGACATATTGAAGCATTGCTACTAAGCGTGGACTACAGTTTACAATATAGTTTACTCTCTGACCCACACAATTTTGTAGATTATGACAAAATATACAAAAGCTTGTATCTGTTACTGCAATGTCATGCAGGACAACTCCAATGTCCCATAATGCTCCCATCTTACACCTATTCTTCCCTCTCCCATCCCTCAGAAGCTTTGGTGGCCACTGCCTTTATATCAATGATAACAGTTCTTCCATTGCTAGAATAATAATAAGTCTATAACAGAATAATAGTAAGTCTACTTTAGTCCAATATTCATTCCCCAATCTTGAGGATTTTGGGATGGTGATGCCCAGTAGCTTCTAATTGACAGGGGGATTAGATCCCATGGGGCAGATGGATGGAACTATCTTGCTTGCAGTTGCAGACACCCTCTGATCCTTGGGATGGGCATTATCCATCATTATCTCCTTGTTAGTTTTCCTAGGTGAGACCAATGAATGGGAGAGTAGGTGTTGCAACACTGCTGAAATTCAGGCCTCAACTGGAAAATGGACAGACCAAAGATTTTAGTCTCTGGGACATATTTTTATCGAGTCTAGTGCTATTTATAGGTTCAAATAAGATGTGCAGAAGAGCCATAAATGAGTCTAACTCTATTACACTGGGGAGCATAAATTCCAAAGTAAGGCCCACTGACAGGGTGCCAAATTCATGAGCTGTCTGCCTTGTTTATAGTTTCTGGATGTCTCTAGAGCCCTCAGGAGCCCCAGTATTCATGGCACTGTTTACTGTGACAGTAAATGATATCTTGCTGAGACGTGCAAAAGTGTAACCTCTGGAATGAACTCTGATTCACTTTGAAATCTTTTAGCTGTAAAAAGCCATTTGTATTTACCACTTCCCCCTTTTGGTCAAGGTCTTTTCCAGCCACATTGCTAGCTGGCATTTGGTATTAATCCCTCAGGAGGCTCATCCCGGGAGTCATGTCCCATGGTGGGTGGGAGGTTAGTACATTTATAAGCTGAGTTTGGCTTATAGGGAGGCCACATTTGAGCAACAAGGAAGCTTTCTGAAGGTAACTCATAGGCAGTATATATTGTTAGGCTAAGTTTCAATTTCACAAGAAAAGGTTCATCAATATCAAGGGCCTGGCATAATTGTCTGTTTTCTTTCACTTGGAACTTTCCTTGCACTTGGGGGAATTCCTGCTATCTTATTAGAGAATGCAGCAGAACTCCCCATGATGGGAATTCAATATTCTTTCCAGCATTGTGTGGATCTCCACACACCAAGACAAAACCAAGACAATGCCCCATGAGTACTTGAACATATGCATATGCCTAAGAGACATGCCCCAGGAGAAACCCTTCCAGTGCATCACCAATTACTGACAGCCCACTCAATTGATCATCCCCTGCCACTGTTGCGACCCTCCTTTGATCCAAAATCTCTCCAAAAGTGAAGTAAACAAAACAATCAAATAAAATTAAAAAGAAAATGAAATAATGTTTAAAATAACCAATAAAGTACAAAAAATTTTTTTTAATTGAAATAAAAAATTCGTCATTGTGTCTTTCATCACTGTAAAATCTGTTGTCTGGTATGTAAAGTGACATTTTCCTCCATATTTTTCCCCAGTGTCTTATTTTTTTCATTTTATCTTCAAAGAAGTTTTAGGATACAAAAAAGTCAAATACAGAATACAGGGGATTCCCATATACCGAATGCCCTCTACTTTTTCCCCTCTCCCCGCTGATAACATTTTACATGTGGATGGTACATATGTTATAATTGATGTACAAATATTGAGGCATTGTTACTAACAATGGTCAATGCTTTACATTATGGTTTACATTTAGGATCATATACTTTTATAGGTATTGACAAAATTTGAAGTGGCCTGTGGCAGTTTGATACTTAAGAATTCCAAAAGGATATATTGATGAAGTTTGTATACTTGTCTGTTCCTCTGAGCATGATACACTTTGATTGATTTAAATTCAAAGGCTTTAAATTTACTTGGTTAAATCAAGATTAGAGCTTTGATTTGAGTCCCTGCCCTCTTGGTGAGCTATATAAATGGACACTCACTCAACAAAGCAGAGCAGATACACAGAAGAAACAGAGAGCTCCATAGAAAGAGCAGAAGAGAGAACTTTAATCCTTGGGACTAGGAGAGAGTGGAGCAATATGCCTGAAAACTTGAAGCTGTAGAGACCAGAGCCCTGAGCAGCTGAGAAAGCCTGGAAAGAAACGGACCCTTCAGCTTACAGCTAAGATTGCAAGGAGCTGGGATCAAGAAGCCTTAAGAGGAAAGAGGAAGGCTGAACCCTTTCAGACATTTCAGACTTTGGGTGAGAAAACAAACTTGAGGTGGACTCTTTAGGACCTTGTAACTCTAAACTTTTCCTTAAATAAATACCCTTTATAAAAGCAAACAGACTTCTGGTACTTTGCATCAGCACAACTTTTGCTAATACATGGCCTGTATCCATTATTGCAAGATCATACTGAACAATTCTAATGCTCTAAAAATGCCCTACATTCTATCAATTTTATTCTTCTCTCCCCTTCCTCCCCTCAGAATCTATGGTAACCACTAAGTTTCAATTTTTGAAGAATCAGATTCATATTTACTTGTAACAATATTGAGGGCTTGATATATTGGAGTGTTTTCTTTTATTAGGCATTGCCTATGTTCTCAAGTGATTCTTGTCTCTCTACTTCTGAATATAGAAATACTCCCGGGATGGGAATTTAATATTTTCTTGTTTATTGTGTGGATCTCCACTCAGTGATATAACACATTATGACAAGATGACCACTTACATAGTCCACAGAAGCCTGCCCCAAGTGGGCCCTGTCTCATATACTCCCCAAATCCAACACCATACACCAGTAAACCTTCCCTGCCATATTTGCCAAAAGAACTTTCCCAAAATTATAGTTTTAACCACAGACCTACAAATCCCCAGAGTTCACCTGCTCCTTCCTCCTGCCCTTCCCCCAGTTCCATGAATAGTCCAACCCCACACCACCCCTACTCCCCCTCACAGACCAGCACTGTCTGACCCAATCACATGCAGTGGCACCACTGTCATGATCATCCACTGTACAACTACACCCTTCCAACTTATTGCAGATTTTACCCATTTGGGCATCTGCTCACCACCCTTTACTCCTTTTCTGTCTCCTGTAAACCTATCGGCCAGACTCAAGCTCTGTGTGTCTGCTCAATTTGCTTAATTCTTATCAGTGAGGTCATGTAATTTTTGTCCTTCAGTGCCTGGCTTACTTCACTCAACATAAGGTCTTCAAGATTCATCTATGTTCTCCCATGTTTTAATACTGCATTCCTTATTACAGATGAGCAACAGTTCATTGTATGTATATATCACAGTTTACTTATCTATTCTTCTCTTGATAGACATTTGGGTTGCTTCCAACTTTTGGCAATAGTGAATAATGCTGCTATGAACACTGATGTGCATATATCTGTTCGTGTCTCTGCTTTCAATCCTTCTGGGTATATACCCAGGAGTGAGATTGCTGGCTCATATGGTAATTCTATAGTTAGCTTCCTGAGGAATTGCCAAATTGTCCTCCACAATGGCTGCACTATTCTACATTCCCACCAGCAGTGGATAAGGGTTCCCATTCCTCCACACTCTCTCCAACACTTATAGACCTCTGTGTTTTAAAAACTGCCAGTCTAATGGGTGTAAGATGATCTCTCCTTGTAGTTTTGATCTGCATTTCCTTAATAGCTAGTGATGTTGAGCATCTTTTCATGTGCTTTTTAGCCATTTCTATTTCTTCTTTGGAGAAATATCTATTCAAATCTCTTGCACATTTTTAAATGGGTTATTTGCCTTTTTATTTTGAAAACATTGGATTTCTTTATATATGCTGGATATTAGGCCCCTTTCAGAAAGATAGTTCCCCAATATTTTTTACCATTGAGCAGGCTGCCTTTTTACTTTCTTGACAAAGTCCTTGGAAGCACAAAAGCTTTTAATTTTGAGGAGATCCCATTTATCTATTTTTTTCTTTCCTTGTTCATGCTTTGGGTATAAAGTTTATGAACCATTTCATAGTACAAGATCTTGTTATTTCTTCCTTACATTATTTTTCAGGAACTTTATTGTCTTGGTTATTATATCCAGATGTTTATCTATCTTGTGTTAATTTTGGTATAGAGGGTGAGATGGTGATCCTCTCTCATTTTCATTGATATGTATATCCAGTTCTCCAAGCACCACTTGCTGAAGAGGCCATTCTCTCTCATTTGAGTGAGTTTAGTGGCCTTTTCTAATATCAGTTGACAGTATATGTGAGGATTTATATCAGAACTCTCAATACTGTTCCACTGGTCAGTATGTTTGTCCTTTTGCCAATACCATGCAGCTTTGTCCACTGTTGCTTTGCAGGATGTTTTAAAGTCAGATAGTATGTTTCCTCCAATTTCATTTTGCTTTTTCAATATGTCTTTTACTATTCAGTGACCCTTGCTCTTCCAAATAATTTTCATAGTTTTTCCAATTCAATAAAAAGTGGTGTTGTAATTTTTATTTTATTTGCATTAAATCTGTAAATCACTTTGTGTAGGCTAGACATCGTAATGATGGTTTGTTTTCCTATCCTTGAAAAAGTACTGTTCTTCCATTTGTTTAGATGTTCTTTGGTATCCTTTAACAATATTGTGTAGTTTTCTCCATACAAGGTCTTTAGTTAAGTTTATTCCTATGTACTTGATTCTTGTAGTTGCTATTGTAATTGAATTTTTTCTGGATTTCTTCCTTAGATTGCTCATTATGGGTGTATAGAAATGTGACTGATTTTTGCACATTGATCTTATATCCTGCACTTTACTGAACTTATTTATTGGCTCTATAAGCTTTATTTTAGATTTCCTAGGGCTTTCCATGTATAAGATCATGTAATCTGCAAATAGTGAATTTTTTACCTGTTCCTTTCCAATTTGGGTAGCTTTTATATCTTTTTCTTGCCTAATAACTTGAGCAAGTACTTCTAACACAATATGAAATAAAAGCAGTGAAGTGGGCATCCTTTTCTTATTCCAGATGTTAAAGGAAAAGTTTTATCATTTCACCATTGAATATGATGTTACCTATGAGTTTTTCATATATACCCTTTATCCTTCTATTCCTATCTTTTGAAGTGTTTTTTTTTTATGAGGAAAGGGTCCTGTATTTTGTCAAAAGCTTTTTCTGCATCAGTGGAGATGATTGTGCATTTTTTTCTTTGAGCTGTTAATGTGGTGTATTACATTGATTTTATTTTCTTATGTTGAACCATCCTTGCATACCAGGGCTAAAAACCACTTGGTCATGATGCGTAATTTGTTTGATATATTGTTGAATATGTATAGCAAGTATTTTGTTGAAGATTTTAGCATCTAGGTTCATTAGAGAGATTGGTCTATAGCTTTCTTATTTGTGGTGTCTTTGTGTGGCTTTAGTATTAGCGTGATGTTGGCATCATAGAATAGGTTAGGCAACATTCCCTCTACTTCTGTTTTTTGGAAGAGTTTAATCAGGATTGGTATTAATTCTTTCTAGAAGGATTGGAAAAAATCACCTGTGAAACCTTCTGGTCCTGTGCCCTTCTTAGTTGGGAGGTTTTTGATGACTGATTCAATATCATTACGTGTGATTGGTCTGTTGAGTTCATCAATTTCTTATTTCCTCAGTGTAGGCTACTTCTGCTTTTCTGGAAATTTGTCCATTTCTTCTAAGTTATCCACCTTTTTGGCATACAGTTTTTTAAAGTATCCTCTTATGATACTCTTTATTTTTGTGGGTCAGTGGATATCCCTTCCTCATTTCTTATTTTATGTATTTGCCTCTTTTCTTTTTTTTCTTTGTTAGTCTAGATAAGGGTTTGTCAATTTTATTAATCTTTTCAATTAACCAAATTTTGGTTTTGTTAACTTTTTCTAGTTTTTTCTTATTTCCAATTTCATTAACACTGATCAAATCTTTGTTATTTCATTCTTTCTACTTGATTTGGGATTAGTTTGATGTTCTTCTTATAATTTCTCCTTTTGTGCAGTTAGGTCTTTGATTTTAGCTCTTTCTTCTTTTTTAATATAAGCATTCATAACTATAAATCTCCATCTCAGCACTGCTTTTGCTGCATCCCATAGGTTTTGATATTTTGTGCTGTCATTTTCATTTGTTTCAAGATAGATACTAATTTCTTTTGCAATTTCCTACTTGACCCACTGATTGTCTATGACTGTGTTGTTTAAATTCCATATATTTGTCCCTTATCTGGTTCCTTTCCCCTTACTGATTACCAGCTTCATTCATTGCCGTCTGAGAAATTTGTTTGTATAATTTAAATCTTTCTGAATTCATTGAGAGTTCTGTGGCCTAGCATGTGGTTTATCCTGGAGAATGATCCATGTAGGCTCAAGAAGAATGTATATACTGTTGTATTTGGGTGTAATGTTATGTATATGACTATTAGATCTAGCTCCTGTAACATATTATTCAAGGTCTCTGTTTCTTTATTAATCTTCTGTTGAGATGTTCTTTCTAATGATGACGATAGTATATTAAAGACCGCTACTATAATTGTAGAAGCATCTATTTCTCCATTTAGATTTCCAATGTTTGCCTCATGTATTTTGGGGTGCCCTGGTTAGGTGTATAAATATTTATGATTGCATTTTATTTTTGACAGATTACTCCTTTATTAATATACTGTGTCCTTCTTTGTCTCTTATAAAAGTTTTGCATTTAAAGTCTATTTTGTCTGATATTTGTAAAGCTACTCCCACCATTTTTTTGGTTGTTATTTGCATGTAAAATTGTTTTCCAACCATTCAGATACAAACTCCTTGTGTCCCTTGGTGTAAGGTGAGTTTCTTGTTGGCAGCATATAGATGGGCCATATTCCCTTATCCATTCTGCCAATGTTTCTCTATATTGGAGAGTTTAATTCATTACCATTCAATGTTATTACTTTGAAAGCATTACTTACATTAGCCATATTTTCTTTAAATTTATATATGTATATATATACATATATATATCACTTGTTTTTATTTCTCTTTTTAGTCTTTATTCTTACAAATAATCTTCATTCTGATACTCTCCTCCAACCCTCTCTCTACTCCTGTTTTCCTTTCATCCTGCAGTATTTCTTGAAGGTCAGGTTTCTTGTTGACAAATTCTCTTAATTTCTGTTTACCTGTGAATATTTTGCATTCGCCCTCATTTTTGAATACCAGCTTTGCTGGATACAGAATTCTTGGCTGTAAGGTTTTTTTTGTTTGTTTGTTTGTTTTCATTTTAGCACCTTGACTATGTCATAACAATGCCTTCTTGCCCCTATGGTTTCACATGAGAAATCAATGCTTACTCTTATTGAACTTCCCATGGATGTAATGGATCTCTTTTCTCTTGATGCTTTCAGTATTCTTTCTTTGACTTTAACATTGGCTTATTTGATAAGTATATGTCTTGGGGTAGCCCTGTTAGGATTTATACTGTTTGGGGTGTGCTGCACTTCCTGGACATGTATGTCTATGGCCCTTAATAAAGTTGGGAAATTTTCAGCCATTATTTTCTCCAATGCTCCTTTTGCCCCTTTTCCCTTCTCTTCTCCCTCTGGGATGCCTAAAGTGCATATATTTGTGCATTTCAAGTTATCATTCAAATCCCTAAGTCCATGCTAGATTTTTTCTATCTTTTTATCTATCTGTTCTACTATCTGATTTCAGATGTACTGTCTTTGACATCACTGATTCTTTCCTCTGCCTGTTCAAAATTGCTATGTGCTCCCAGTGTATTTGTGATTTCTTGCATTGTGCTATTCATCACCATCAGATCCATTATTTTTTAAATGTATGTTTATAATTTGTTCAGTGTCTTCTTAATATCCTTCATCTCTTCCTTCAATTCATTAAGTTTTTTCATGATATTTGTTTGGACATCCCTGATTAGTTGTTCTACATTCTGCATCTCTTCCTGTTTTTTAATTTGTTGATTACCTTGGGCCATGTATTCCTGTTTCTTAGTATGGCTTGTAAATTTTTGTTGGTGTTTAGGCATTTCTTTATTTTGATGGGCTTATTAGTTTGGTCAGCTTGTCTTTCAACTCTAGGGTTTTATTTTATTACGTGTATGTGTGTGTGTGTGGAAAGGTTCCTTTTTGACACTTGATTCCTCTTATTCTATATCCTTGCAGATGTCAGTATTCCCTTTAAAAAATATATCAGGACCAGAAAAAGAAAGAGATAAGAAGGAAAAAAAATAATTAGAAAGGTAGGAGAGAAACCATACAAGAGCTAGGAAAATAAGTAAGCAATAGAGGTAAAAATCATTTTAAAAAAGGAATAAAATTACAAAGGTGGAACAGAGAAAATGAAACTCACAAAAAAGAGGAAAAAATAGAATGAATTAAAATATTGGAAGGATGAGAAGAGAGGAAAGGTAAAAATATATATATAGAGAAAGAGAAATTAAAAATGAAAGCTAAACAAGAAGAGGAGGAATGAAAAAAACAACAGAATATAGAAGATAAAAAAGTGAAGAAAAAACAAGAAATAAAGTAGGTAAAAAAATAAGTAAAAAAAAAAAAAGAAACAAAGAAAGGATAAGACAACAAACAAGAAACAAAAAAACAACAACAAGTGAGGAAAAACACCCTTCCTTCTTAGACCCCTAAGGAGATTCTCAGGCTGCCAGTACTCATCAATCAATCCCCCTGCAGCTTGCCCTTCATGGTGATATTCCCAGTTACAGTGAATAAAATAAAGAAAAAGAAAAGAAAATGAACCAATAAAAAACTAAAAATAACAGATCCAACAAGACCTAAAGCAAGGTACCAGCTGAGTGTCTGATAACCTGGATGATTCCCTTCTCTTAAAAGGTATCAGGAATTGAACAAGGGAACTCGTATATGCAAGGCAGAAATTCCTCCACTGATCTACAGGTCCTCCATAGGATAAGTAGGCTTTTGAGAGACTATCTGTTTTTTCCTGCCCCCATTTTCTCAGGCAAGTTGTGCTTCTAACAGTTTGCTGGAGCTGGCTGGTTAAGCAACTGTCTCTGTCCCCTTTCTGACCTAGTTCTTCTCTCTCCCAGGGCAACCAGGTGCAACAATCTGCCTGATCAGATCCTCCCTTCCCTCTCCTGGGCTTCCTCAGTAATGGTTTGGGTCTTTTTTTGAGATCCAAAGGGGGCTGAGATGGCCAAACTCACTGAAAAGAAACCACTCTTCACCCGTCTTCCTCCCATGGAATGCTGACTCCCACTTAGTTGACTGCAGTGAGCCAGGGCTTTTTACCAAGCCAATTTGCCTTGCGCATGGAACATATGTACCATTCCCAGCCTTTCCTTTGGCTTCTTCATCTGTCTTGCTCCCTCCTGGATGATGCACAGCACTTATCTGTTCTACAGATCCCCAAAGCAACTCCATCGGGTAGGTTTTTGCCCTTTCTCCATTGTTTTATTTTTGAGAAGGACTTGAGCACTGCCTAACTACTTCAATGCTATCTTCCCAGAAGTCCTCCCAAAATACCCTCTTATACACCTTTTCATTTCTGTGGGGACAATGGTAATGCCCCCCTCAATTTCATTCTGGTTTTAGTTGTGCCTCTTTTTTCATTGTCAATATACGTAAAATTTTGTTAATTTATTGATCTTTTCTAACAGTCAACTTTTGATTTTGTTGATTCTCTATAATTTTTTATTCTCTTTTTCATTTATCTCTGATATACTCTGTTGTTTCTTTCCTTCTGCTTGTCTGTTAATTTGCTGTTAATCTTGTTGGTCTTACATTTTTGGTTAGGTCTAATATTTGAGATCTTTCTTTTTAAAAATGTAATCATTTAAAATTATGAAGTTTTCTCTCAGCACTGCCTTTGCCTCATCACAAAATGTTTTCATTTTCATTCATTTCAAGTCATTTCCTTACAATTTCTTCCTTGTCACATTGGCTATTTTAGAGCACCAATGTTTAATTTGTATCTTTTCCATTTCTCCCTCCATTATATATTTTTAGCTTCATTCAAATTTGATTGGAGAAGGCACATTATATATATATTTATATTATATATAATTTATTTTGTGATATAACATATGATCTGTCCTGGAAAATGATCCATGAACAGAAGAGAAGAATGTATATTCTGCTGCTGCTGGGTGAAGTGTTTTATATATGTCTTTTAGATCTAGTTAATTTACAGTGTTGTTTAAGTTTTCTATTTCCTTATGATCTTCTGCTTAAATGTTCTATCCTTTATTGAAAGTGATGTATTAAAATCCCCTACTGTTAATGTGTAATTGCTTATTTCTTTTTCAAATCAGCCAATATTTACTTCAGATATTTTGATTCTCTGTTGATAGTTGTATCTATATTTTAATTGTTATGACTGTTTGTTAAATACACTCCTTTATCAGTGTATAATAACCTTCTTTTTCCCTTGTTACAATTTTTTATTTAAAGTTAATTTACCTTGTATTACTATATGTACTCCAACTCACTTTTCATCACTTTTTATATGGTAAATATATATTTTTATATCCTTTCACTTTCAAACTGCTTATACTTTTGAATTTTGAAATTAAGTTGTAAAGAGTACATATTTGTTGTGTCCTTCTTTCAGTCACTCTGCCAATATCTGCCTTTTATCTGGTGAATTTAATACATATATTTGCATTTTAAGTAAATACTGATAATGCAGGTTTAATTCTGCCATTTTCCTATTAAGTCTATTAACTTTTTTAGTCTTAATTCTTCCAGCAATGCTTATTTCACATATATTTTATTTTATGTGTTGTACCATATTGAGTCCATTCTCATTTCTTTCTGGATATATTTTTCATATAATTTCTTCATACTTCCTAAGGAGTTAAAATTTAGCATCCATGTGATATTTTGGCCTTTGCTCTGAGCATAACATTCAGGTACAGTGTCATTTCCCTCTATACTGATTGTAAAGATACCAATTTGCCTGGGACGCTCAGTTTAAGCAAGAAGAACCATGAATGATAGAACAAATGAAAAGGAGACATGCTACCTGACTTTAAAGCATACTACAAAGTTACAGTGGTCAAACCCACATGGTATTGTAGTCTCTCTGCCTAGAGGAAGCCACACCAAATTTTGATGTGTATTTCTGTCTTTCTCTCCCATTTCTCAGCAAGCTCTGTTCTTTCCCCCATTTTCCAAATAAATTCTTTTTACTGGCCTAAAAAAATACATGGTATTGGCATAAGGCAGACATACTTGGAACCGAATAGAGAGTTTTGATATAGATCCTCAAATATATGGTCAACTGATATTTAACAATGCTACTAAGCCCACTCAACTGGGACAGAATGGCCTCTTCAACAAATGGAATTGGGAGAACTGAATATGCATATACAAAAAGATAAGAGAGGATCAACATCTCATGCCCTATACAAAAATTACCTCAAGATGGATCAAAAACCTAAATATAAAGCTCCTAGAATATAATGTTGGGAAGCAACTACAAAATCCTGTAGTAGGGAATGGTTTTGTATACTTTACACTGAAAGCACAAGCAACAAAAGATAAAGTACGTAAATGAGAACTCCTGAAAATTAAAATATTTGTGCATCAAAAGAGTTTGCCAGGAAAGTGAAAAGGTAGCCTAGTCAATAAGAGAAAATATTTAGTAACTATTTACCCAATAAGGGCCCAATATCCAGCATATAAAAATAAATCCTACATCTCAAAAGTAAAAAGACAAACAACCCATTTTAAAAAATGGGCAAGAGATTTGATAGACAATACTCCAAAAAAGAAATACAAATGGTGAACAAGTACATGAAAAGATGCTTAACATCACTAGCTATTAGGGAAATGTAAAACAAAACTACAAAGAGATATCATCATACAACCATTAGACTGGCAGTTATTTTAAAAACAAAATTACAAGTATTGGAGATGTGGAGTAAAGGGAACCTTCAACCACTGCATGATTCAATGTATAATGGTACAGCTTTTGTGGAGGACAATTTGATGGTTCCTTAGGAAGTTAACTATAGAAATACCATATGATTTAGAAATCTCACTTATGGATATATACCCAGAAGAATTGAAAGCAGGATATGCACAGATATATGCACAGCAATGTTCATAGTGCAATTATTCACTATTGCTAAAAGTTGGAAGCAACCCAAGTGTCCATCAACAAATGAATGTGTATTCAAATTGTAGTTTATACATATAATGCAATAATATTCAGCTGTAAGAAGTGATGCAGTATTAACACATGGGACAACATGGATGAATCATGACTACCTTATGTTGAGTGAAGTAAGCCAGGCACTGAAGTACAAATATTAGATGACCTCACTGACATGACTTAAGCAAATTGAGCAGACTCACAGAGCTAGATTCTGGAGGATAGATCATATGGAGACAGAAATGGAGTAAAGGGTGGTGAGCCAATGGGCAATATTGGCAAAATCTATGATCAGGTGGAATGGATCAGTTGGGCAGCGAATGGGGGTGATATTGGTTCAGTGATGTGATTGGATTCAATGGAGAAGAAATGTGAGGGTGAGTGAGTGTGGGGTTTGGGTTGGACTATCCATGAAAATGGGGGAATTTTGGAGGAAGTAGCAGAAAAACGCTGTGCATTTAACTATCTGTAGTGGAAACTACAATAGTGGGAATGTTCTTTTGGCAAATATGGCAGGGGAGGGTTACTAGTGCAGTTCATTGGGGGTGGGGGGATAGGCAGAATAGGGTGCACCTGGGGCATGCTTCTATGGAATATGATAGTACTCATCTTGTCATAGTGTGTTATCTCAGTGGGTGAAGTCCCACACAATAAACAAGAAATATTAAATTCCCTCCCTGGGGAGTCCTGCTACATTCTCAATTAGAAGGGAAAGAATCTCTCAAGAACATAGGCAGTGCCTATTAAAAGAAAACAAACCAATATATCAATCCCTCAATATTATTGCAGGCAACTATGAACTTTAGTCTTCAAAAAATGAAATTTTTTGTTTACCATATGTTCTAAGGGAAGGGGTAAGTCATTTTTAGGGAATTGAATTGTTCTATATAATCTTGCAATGTGGATACAGG